>JANHGL010022701.1:68355-120327 GCA_024611195.1 Ceyx melanurus | reverse complement strand
TGCGCGGCGCCGGCCCAAGGAAGCCTCTCCTCACACCGCCCGCTGCCCCTCCGCCGGCCCGAGCACCACCTCACAGAATCACAAAATGTTAGGGATCGGAAAGGACCTAGAAGATCATCTAGTCCAACCCCCCTGCCAGAGCAGGATCACCTAGACACATCCCTCCCCGCCACCTCCTGGGCGCTCACTCACCCCTTGTAGTAGGCTTTCACTCGGACCTGGTGCGCGCTGTCCCCGCCGAGGCCGCCCACTCCGCCGCTCAGAGTCGACATGGTGCTGTTGCCGCTGCCCTCCCGCTGCGCTGGTACGCACGGGCGTTACCTGCTGCGCGGGGTCGTGCAGCGGGTTGCGGGAAAAGTCGGCTCTCAGGAGCAGCGCTCTGTGTTTAAATTCTCAACGCTCTCAAGGTAGATTTTAGACAAGCCAACGGCCTCGCTTGAACTGTGCCTGAGCGGGTACATCGTTAACTTTCGCAGAGCGATGAGGCACCGCGCGGCCGCTTCTTCCAAAGGGGCATTACCGACAAACCTTTTGCCCTGCCTTCTTTCTCTCGGCACGCAGTTTTAAACACCGTCTCCCGCACCGAGGAGATCATCTACACATTCCTCCCCCACGGGGCAAAAAAATAGCCGAAAGTCCCCGCAGTCATCAGCGGAACGCCTTCCCGTCACTGATTATGCAGCAAATCCACGCAGCCAGGTTCCCCCACCCCGGGCACAGGGGCGTTGCTCCTCTCCCGGAGCTCAGCCTGCCTTTCCCGGGGTTTGATCAACCTGCTGGGTACGAAATGTAAAGCACTAGCTCAGCCGAGCAAATAAAAGAGCAGCTGGATGCGCAGGAAGCTTTTCCAGCCATTTCCGAGGGGGGCCAGAGCAGTGACGTGCGGAGCACACACACAGGCTGAAAGCAAAGCTGGCCCGAGTACCCGCACAGCGCTCACTCACAAGCACCCGCTACACGCCATGTCAAAGCCGTAACGGGGCCTTTGCTCTCCGAGCTCTTCACTTGCCTCCCCGGGCCGTGTTTGGCGGTGAGGATCTGGGCTGAGGGTTGCCAGCCTAACACGCAGGAACTCCAAACCTTACCTGTGCTCTCCCACACCATGAGCGCTATTAAAGCCATTTATTCCGTTTCACTGCTCCTCTGTAGCTATCTGAGGGGCAGAAGACGCATTGAAGCTATTTTTTAATTATTGCATTTGTAATTAACCCCCACAGCTCATCGCCAGATCACCGGCTGCCCGCCCACGACAGTGCGGTGCGCAGGGCTATGGGGCGAGGGAAGAAAAACTCTCGTCAATAGGGGCAGTGCTGCAAGCCTTGGCGTACGTGGCGGTTCCATAGTGTAGTGGTTATCACGTCTGCTTTACACGCAGAAGGTCCTGGGTTCGAGCCCCAGTGGAACCAGCGCCGAATAACTTTTTTTTTCTCCCCTTTTTGAAAGGCGATGCATCTCCATTTTCTCTTTTTCTCCCCAAGACGGGCAACCCGATAAGCACATAAGCAGCTGTCCTGCCTGAGGCAGAGATGGCGCAGCATGTGGTGAGCAGAGAGGCCCCTCGAGTAGGAACTGAAGAATCATAAAATACCAGGTTGGAAGAGACCTCAAGGATCATCTGGTCCAAACTTTCTTGACAAAACCACAGTCTAGACAAGATGGCCCAGACGAATCTTAAAGTGTCTCATATTGGGGAATCCATCACTCCCCTGGGGAGATTATGCCAACGGCTGATTGTTCTCATTGTGAACAGTTTTCTTCTTGTGTCTAATCTGAATCTCCCCAGAAATATCTGCTACCCATTGTCCCTTGTATTTTCCACGTGACTCCTTTTAAAAAGGGAGTCTCCATCTTCCCCGTAGCCACCCTTTGAATACTGGAACATGGTGATATGGTCTCCCCTAAGCCTTCTTTCCTCAAGGCTGATCAAACTCAGTTTTCAGCCTTTCCTCACATGGCACCTTCTCAGGCCTTCAGCCATCTCTGTGGCCCCTCTCTTGACCTTCTCCAGCCTGTCCACAGCCTTTTTGTATAACAGACACCAAAAACTTAACACAGTATTCCAGGTGTGGCCTAATAAGCACTGAGTGGGATAACGACTTATTTATCCCTGCTGGGTGATTCCCTTGTTGATTCAGCCCAGCAGCCTGCTGGCTTACTTTGCCACCAGGACCCCAGGTACCATTCCAAAGAACTGCTCTCCAGCCAGGTAGATCCCAGCCTGTACTGCACTCCTGGATTATGTTTTCCAAGGTGCAAGACCTTATGCTTGTCCTTGTTGAAATTCATAAGGTTCTTGGTAACTCACTCTTCCAGCCTACCCAGGTCTTCCCTGCATGGTGACTCCCTTCCAAAGTGTCCACTTCCTCACTCAGTTTGGTAAACCCTAGCTCAGCAGGATCCTTTCCATAGGCCCTCACTTTTCTGAGGGTATGAACATAATTTAGACAATACTGCTGTGGTGCTTGCTTTTTTCCCCCCTAAAAAACTCCATTTCATGCAACAACATCAATCAAAATGCAGAGACCCAGTGAGGGCATCCTGAGGCATCAAAGCAGACAGTGCTTTCTCCATCTGCCTGTCCATCTGCAGGGCAGGATTTACAAGGTTTTAATCTGGTTACTCGCTGTACTGTACTCCTTGGGTGCCATTTTATGGTGGCCAGTAGAACCCATGCCTCTGGTGTGGAGGGGAGGCCTGGGGTGAGCCTCTCTGTGCTGAAGCCTTGCTGAGCTGTGGGCTGCCTGAGACAGGGAATGGGCAGCTGGGAGGCTAATCAAAGAGCGTCACTCTTCTCAAGCCCACCTGATCTATGGGCTGTCAGGGGCCATTTTGCATCTTCCCCTGGACCCCTTCTCACGGCTGCAGTTTAGGCCTGGGCTGGCAGCTGGGGTGAGGTGCAGGTGGGGCCTCTCTCTGCCACAGGTCAGGGCTGAATGCCACCTGTGAGAGGAGCCTTTCCTACAAGCACAGGTGAGGGATCTGCACCCTACTATGGTCCCTCATCTGGATAACTGAGGACACCGCAGAGACCAGAGGTAGCAGTGGTGAAACAGGGGAGAAGCTGTGGCCTGTGCCTCCTCCCAGGCAGAGCTAAGGTCACACAATCACTCACATAGCTGTGGAAAAGACTGCAGCCCAACACACCCCAAGGAGATGTCTCACCCGGGCACTTTGGAACACCATTCCTTTCACCTCTGTGTTAGGACAAGTGTTAGAAGAAGCGCAGCTAGCACGCATGGTTAACTCCATCATGGTTTCCCCTGTACTGTGTGTATCCTTGTTTTTATTAATCATAAAAAGGAGGAACCATTGCAGCTTGCCTCAGAGCAACTTAACTTTTGAGTTATAATGTGTTGTCTCATTTGGCACGTGCAAGCCTTTAGAAAAGGGTAACCTCTGGGCATGGATGCTGCCACAGCATCTGTCTGTGCGTGGGAGCCCTAATGAGTGCTGGAACCAAGGTGTCTCTGGAGGAGGAGGAGAGTCTTTTACCTCTGCTAAGCTGGAGTCTGCTCTCAAGTCTCTTTGCAGGATCAGAGCAGGAGGGTGTGATTTACTTATCTTAAAGATGAAAGAGAAAAATTGGCTTAACTTACTTTAATCAGCATCTTATTAAGAAACTTATCTTAATCACCATCACCTTAAGGAAAATATTAACATTTGTCCATGCTTGCCCTTGCTAAAGAAACACACTGGGGTATGGACAAGCTGAAATTAGAGATGTCAGAGCAATGCAGGAATACCTGAGCCAGGTTGCAAAAGTTATTTTGGGTAGAAAGCAAAGAGACCTAGCAGAAATAAGGCCATAAAATTAAACCTTTAATGACTGCCTTTCCTCTTCTTAGCTTGGTTAGCAGCATGCACACAGCCCACAAAAGATGAAGCCAAGAAATGTATCCTCCCTCTTGGGTAAACTGTCTTCCACAGTCGGACTGTTTCCAGGATACAGAATAAAAGCTAAATCAGCTGTAGCCAGACTTATTCTAATGTAGGGTATGAAAGTCTTCAGTGAGAGTACATCACATCTAACAGGAATGGTGATCCCATGGTGCCTACCCTGCCATCAACAGCCACAATTCCACTGTGTGAATGCATTACAGGGACTGGGCCTGAGCATGGTGGCCACTTTATCTGCATCATGTTTTCTCACATTTAGAAAAAAGACTCCATTTCAGAGGAGGACTTAAGGTCACACTTCAAACTTGTGGAAAGAATGTTTTACTTCAAGAGCCAGAACATCGGTGTGTGTAGACCATCATAGCTCCATCCATTTCAAAGAGATCCAGCTCGTGATGGTTTGACTCAAGCTCTGAAAGCATTGGCAGCCTTGTTCTCTCAGCACGTCCGTATCCTAGTTCTGTGAGATGCCTGTGGTTCACAGGTATGTGTATAAATGTGTGTTTTCTACACTCCCTAACACGCTGAAAACAAAGTGTGCCAGTCACACATTTGTGCTGAGACATTGCACATCGTGTGCGTTCAGCTCCTAGACACATGACTCTGTGCACCACTCTGATTTAGCTGTCTGGCACTCTGACTTTGGGAGAAGCATGGAATTGCACTTCTCTCTCATGTGTGAGTGCCTTTGCCTCCTGCTTCCCCTCCAAGGGCATACACACATGCTGCCAGTCAGTCAAGTGCCAGGGACTGCTCCGTGCCCTTGTGTGCGTTTTGAAAGTTCATGAAGGAACAGCTCTGCTCTTCCTTCCTGGTAATGCATGCTGGTTAATTCTTTGATTCAAACTTCTGGTGAAATTGTGGTTCAGCTAATCCAGCTGGGGAAGGACATGTGCCAGGGAGCATCCCCAGGCAGGATGCAACATGAAGACACTCCACTCAGCTTATTTCCCCCTGCTGCCATCCCAGGGGCTTCACACCCTTATATACACCTATGTCTTCATGTTGCATCCCTGGAAATGCAAGCTGTACTCTCAATTTCATGGACTGAAAACATCCTAGTGGTTCAGGGTGGCTCTTACGTTGATTCCCACAGTCTGAGGGAAGAAAACACACAAAATACCTGACAGCTATGGGACATGAGCTGAGCTGAAGATGAATGGTCAAAAGATTGAAACTGCCACATCACTTCTGTTCCTGTTTTAGGTAGCAGTGTGGATGTCACCAAACTGTCCTATCATTTGTACTATTTGTACCAGCCACATTGTTTCATAATCAATGCCAGGCTAATTTTTATCCTTTAAAATTTATTTTTTTTTTTTTATAAAGAGACCCTTCTAAGTAGCCCTTTCTGGTGCTGCATTGTGTACTGGCTTTAAAATGTTTTCTGTCTTCTGTACCTGAAAGTATTTGTATGCTTGCTATGAATTTGTATGCTTGTTAGGAATTAACTACGTGATTCCTTTAGCAATGTTGTCTGCAGTGGTGCCATGGTTTTGCTGTTTACAGTTATTAAAATGAAGGACCATCAACACCATTAGACATAGAGGAGCTTAACTGTGTGCTACTTATACAGAGAATTTAATTTTTAGGCTCTTCTACTCTTCATGTGAACCAATTTGATTTTTTGAGTGCTACAGACACATTTTTTAAACAAAGGCTTCCATTTTTTTCTGTGGGGAGGAAATTTTATAACTGGGGAGCCATTAGTCTTGAGGGTGTCCCTCTGAACGGAATGTTCTTTTATAATAGCTGTGCTATTTCTGAACATGATCCCTGAGCTATTGTGTTTCTTGAACAAAATAAAGACCTATTTAAAGGGTGGAGTTGACCCTAAACCAGGTTGATTTTAAATTGCTTGAGGAGATGTAGGAGAATTTAGTTTTGCTTTTTTGAAATACAGTAGGTGTCTTCTTTCTGGGTAGACAGCTCTGCCTCCTGGTGACCTTTGCTTATGTGACCATAAGGTAAAATGCTGAAGCCCTGGTCTGGTTTTCCAAGAGTTATGTGGATGAAGGTATTTAGGGATTTTTAAGCTGGGATTTTCAAGCCTGTGGGATTTAGCTAGCAAGTGCTCATCAATGCAGACAAGGGATAGATATCTGAGTGTCTTCAGCAGCTCTGGAAATCTCTGTGTCTGTGGCAGCCTGTTTTAGAACAGACACCAAAGAAAGGGAGAGAGAGAACTTTGCCTGGATACTGTGTAGAGTCTGGAGCCACACTGCAGCAGGTGCCCAGAGGATGCCCTGGTACCCTCAGTGAGGCCCACATTTGTTCACCCTATGTCTGGACCTTCTGGTGAGTCTCTCTGCCCTAAGACAGGTGCTGCATATGGGCATGAGATCTCTGAGAAAAAATCAGGTATAGCTCCCTGTCCTTAGGAGAATAACCCCCTTCTTGGTGGCTGGGGCAAGATGCCCTGCTTGCTCATGCCATGCATTGGTAATCCCCAGTGTTTGGGGCGAGCTGGTCCAGGTCCATGAAACAGGATGGCTGTGCCCATGCTGCTGGTGATAACCTGCCATCTCCCTGAGGGTAAAGTGGGAAAAGTGTTGGGCTGAGTAGGTCAAACTGCCTGAAGCTGAGCAAAGCAGTGACTCCCCCTTGGCAGGAGACCCATCCCATCCACACTGCACACCTTGGTGAGGCATCCCATTTAGGTGGCATTCCAAATGTATGGCTATTCAAAGGGAAAGGAGAATTCCTAGAGGAAACAGGGCTCTGTTTGCAGAAAGTCAGTGTCCTTGTTTGTGCAGCACTGTTTGAATGGGTGTGGACCAGGAGAACAGAGATGGGTCTATCTTATTCAACAGCAGCCCACGTGAGTTATGCAGGGGTTTCATCTATTCCCTGTCCACACATCCAAGATCTTTAGAAACAAGGAAAGCTGCTTCTGAAGCAATTGCCTTCACAAACCCCCATTAAAAATTCACTGCTAATTGCACATAATTAACAGAGATTGGAGGAATGGGCGCAAAATCCACTGGAGTCACTAGCAGGCTGTTTTTGTCTTCAATCTGTCAGTCATTTAAAAAGAAAATGTGTAATTCTCTTTCATGTAAACTGGTTGAGAGGATACTATAGGTAGAACTGTTAGCAAAGGAGGTTTACTTTCTTTTGTTTTGAGATTCTTACTTCTCAGCACGCAAACAACCCAAACGTGCTGTTTCTCTTTGATCTACTAATTGCAGTTTTCAGCCTCTTGCAATTAGGTGACTGAAAGAGCAGTAAGGCCAGGGTAGATTTCTATGCATACCTATTATTAGGAAAGGCATCGATAGGGTAGAGGTAAGTAATCAGGGTGCAAGATAGTGAATACATACAGTAGACGATAGATATATATATATTATTTATAAGTATTAGACATCTGCATTTCCATGGGGGGGGTATCTGTGGTTTCTAGGTATGTATATCCTTGTTTATTTAGACACACGTCTGCATACACAATGAGAGCTGAACTCAGAGTGTCAGTACCTCTGTCCTTTTTATCTTTTCAAAGACTGTTATACATGACACATCCTCTAGGATGGAGCTTTGACAATAATCATTATATGGTTGGCTTGATGGCGCTTGATAAAATAATGAGAATGGAGGAGAGTAAGGTGCTTAGGCAATGCTTAAGTTAATCTCATGCCTTCCCAGCAAGCCCAGCAGCAAGCTAAGTAAGGAGCTATTCCCAAAAGAGGAAGGAAAAGATGCGGTTCAAGATGGGAAGCGTCCTGCTGTCTCTTCTTTTCTGGTACAAAGGTATGCACTTTGCCTCCTGAGAGGCATTTTCAGATGTCCCCTCTTTGTATGTCTTGTTTCATCCATGCTTCTTTCTTCTGCCAAGGGCTGTGGGGTACAGAGGAAGCTCTTCTCTGGATTCTCATGGAAGCATAATAATCCGGGGAAAGGCGAAATGGTGGAGATGTGTAATTTATGTAGACGAGTGAGCAGCGTTCTTACAGCACTATGAATATTCAGTAGTAAAGCTCTGTTTCACAAAATAATTGCAGTGTAAAAAAGTTGCCATATAATTTGTCAAAATATGAATTTGCAAAGAAAATTGTAGTGCAGCTGAGCCAGTGAGTAAATAATAATGCTGATTTGAAAAAATGAGGTACAGTATAACATGAAAGACTGGTCCTTCATTAATCAAAACTCTTGATTAATCAAAACCTGATCATTTTCTCTAGCAGCAAGACTTGGCTGATGGAGATCTGCCTTTTCTTAAAGGCTCTTTCAGGTATTTTGTCCTGGAAAAGACTTTGAAAGGCACTTTAAGAACAAAAAGCAATCACAAATCAAGGAAATGGCAAAAATGTTTATCAATTTTGAGGCTTTCTGGGATTTACTTTTCTGAAATGTAGCCATGATAGCACGTAAGACGAAGCTATAAAAAGCCAGAAAATTCAGGGTCACAGTTTCCTTCCATTATTAACCCAGCTGTGGAATGAGGTTTTCTTTGCTGTGTTTGAACATCTGGCTTCATCGAAGTCAGTGGCAAAGCTGCTATTATCTTAAACAAGGCTGAAGTTGCTCTTACTAAGTGCTAAGCAGTAGCTACGAACATTAATGAGTGAACAGAGTATGATCTGTCTGAGTGTGGGGCAGGTTTATCACACAGTCCAGCTTTCCCCTGTGGGCTTTAAATTCTCAGTGTTTTGCTTTGTCTAGTTTTTCCTATCTTCCTGTTTCCATCTAATATGTGGGTCTACCAAATTTCATAGATAGGAAAGTATTCCTCTACTAACCTTGCCTTCCCTTCATCCTGTTATGCTGACCCTGCTCTGTCTAATTAATGTCTTCCTTTAATCTTCCAGCAAATATTTGTACATCTTTCTCATACCTCTTCATTTTCCTCTGTGTCACATGGGAAGGTTACTGGTGCCTGAGCTTGGAAAGCTGTTTTTACCAAGACTCCAGAATTACTTTTTTTTTTTTTTCTTTCCCCTATGGGTGGCATAACTGCAATTAGTCCTTAGAATGAGTTCATACCTTACTCCGAATCCCTTGCTCTGCTTCTAATAGACACCCACACATCAGGATATTTTTGGAGAGCCTGCAGTGAAAAATGACTTGCAGGATCACTTTCCAGGCATCATTCCTTCAGTATTTAACTTAATTTATTTTCTTAATTTACTGTTTTTCTTAATTTACTGTTTTTCTCTGCTTCATGGTCCAAGTGTCCTCCTCTTCTGGATAAAGAGCAAGCAGCAACCCTTTGCCCAGGACCCCCTCACACCCCTGCCTCTCCCACCGTGGAGAAAGGTCCCTCTAGGTCATTCCTCCCAACCATGCGCACTGATGCCACGATAAGCTCCTTAGCTTATTTTCTCTGGCAGAGCAAGTGGCTTAGAGGAGAACCCCCAGCCCCCGCACCTTGGCTGGGCCTATGTGTGCCGGGGACACCACCACAGCAGCAGCAGCAGCAGCAGCAGCAGCAGCAGCAGCAGCAGCAGCAGCATATGGTGCAGCAGGCAGGCTCCTGCCAGGAGAGCCTCAGCAGCTGCCGGGCCCCCTCCATATGGTGAGGGGGAGCACCCCGAGCCCTCGATTGACATGAATATTGCTTTTAGCACATTGACTGTGCTGTGCCTGGGCTGCATTACCCCCTCCGTGCTCGCTGCATGTCAGGGAATAAGCACATCTCAGCAGTTTAAGAGAGTGGATTTCTTTTTTCCCCCTGATCTGCAGCTTTGAAAAGAAAACCAACAAAGGCAAAGGCCCAAACCCGCCTTCAGATCACAGTAAATAACATCTTTAGTGCCATCCTTTGGCATAATCAATACATCTAATGAAATTACTATGCAGGCAATGCTCAGCATAGCTCTAAGCAGGAAGGAACAAACATGTCAGTAAGATCAGAAATTGCCAAAAAATTTCAAAGGAATACTTTGGAAAGGAAGATCATTATGCATCTCTTAAGAAGAAAAGGGTAAAAGGTTGGTTTGTTTTGTTTTTTTTTTTTCAAATTATGTAAGTTTTTTCCAAATAATTTCACAACCAAAAAAGTCTAGTGCTAAAGAGAAATAAATATTAATTAAATAGGTGTAACTGTTACTATTTAAATATGTTTTTTATCGCCTTCAGATAAATATAATTAAATATTAAATGAGATACAATACAAATGAATGAAAATGGAAAACAAATAAAAACCATTCAAATAAAGAAAATTACATGGGTGTGACAATAATAAACCCATGACAAATCCCCACAAAATGAGTGAGGAAAATGTCAGCATGAGAGAGGAGCTTAACAAGAAGTATGAGCCCTTGTTCTCTCTGCAGGCTGATGCTTATGCTGGTCCTCTTGCCTTCAGTCCCTGTCCCTGACCATCTGTCAGTGGTCAGCAGAGATGAGTCCTTGCAGGGTGATGTGTGCTGGGGCACTGGTGCCCTCCTGGGGGGTGCCAGGGCCAGAATGTCCAGGGGAAACAGACTGAGCACTGGTCTCAGCGTGGCTGTGGGTGGTGAGAGCCCCTCGATGAACACTCTGCTTTCACCAAGCCACTGTGGCTTCCAAAATCTTTTGGTGGATTAAAATCTGATTAGATTAGATCTGCATATGCCCTGGGGGTCTGTGCCTGCCAGCATTGCTCCAAAGGACCTTTTAAAGTCTGCACTCTTTAGAAATAAAGGCTCTGTTTGCATGACATGGTCCCATGGTGCCAGTTCAGCATGGCCATGGAAAAAGCCCCTGGGAGATAAACAACAAATGCAGCCACCAAGTGACTGTCTGGGTGAGGGAACTATGCGTGCTGAGGGAACCTGGGGACCAGCTATGGCTGCAGCAGGGGTCCCTGGGGCCATTGCCACTGGCACGAGGGCAAGGAGAGATGGGGAAGAGTCCATGGGGGATGGGGGCCTGGGATGTGGCAGCTTTGACAAATGCATTTTGCTGCCGAGGCTGGTGCAGCCCAATATGAGTCACCTAGTTTGCCTGGCATGATTTCCAGAGCTGGGATGTAAAAATAGCCTGGGTTAATAATATAGCAACCTACAAACTAGCACCTGATGGGCACAAAGGTCCCACAATGCTTTTTTTTTCAATGTCTCCACCCTCTGTGTGGCTTCCAGACTGCCTTACCTAAACCTGCTTGCTGATGCTCTCAAATGGTGCTCGAGGAAAACAGGGATTTGCAATGGTGTGACTTTCAGAAAACATGGTAAAACCAGTGCCTTTCATTCCAGTCACCTCTATAATTTCTGTGACAGCTTTTTCTGGGCCTCCAGTCATATTATTTTGATTTTTAAGCTGCTTTCCTATCCCCTGCCCCAGGCTCACATGTGCAGAAGGTGCTAGCTATTTAGCAGAGTCTACCACACTGGGAAAGCACTGCACCATGGAGGGGGTGCTCTCCACTGGCACAAGAGGAAAGAAAACAGTTTTGGTCATCTCTGTGAGCTCTGTTAAACTGAGATGTTTCTTGTGGAGATGAGAAGCCAAATTAACTATTTTCCAGCTGAATCTTCTAGGCCACCTGAATCATAAAATCAGTAAGTAAACAAATCCATTAACATTTCCCTTTGCCTGCAATTACCGGGTTTATGTGAACTTACTCCAGTAACTTGAGTGACTGGTATTTATTCTGTCTTATATTCTATTTCTGTGTTTTATTTTACAATGTGTTTTGTCATGCTTGTATGTCTGTCATTAATATTAGCCATGCTAAAAAGAGGTGGCTTGCTGTTGTGGCTCTATGGTCAGGAAATTTGAGTCAGAGTTGACCTTATCAAAACACTTTGGCAGTATTACTTCTGCCCACACTTAGCTTCTCCTTTCTCTTCTTTAACTGCATTCTTAATGACAAGACACTTTCTAAGACACACAGTTACCTCCTCCTGTCATTAAAATTTCAGCAGCTGAGCCTCCCTGATACTGCTTGCCCTTTCCTTTCCCCAGCTAGCCCCAAGTTGTGACTGCTGCTTGAACTCACTTCCATCTCAGGAAACCATTGTCCTTCCCATCCTGGACTCCCAGGACTGCCTCTGCAAGCTCTTGTCCTTATCCCCCAAAGCTGGGCAAGTTCCTGAGGTATCTCTCCCATCCTGCTCAGCACCAGGTGCTGAGTGAGACAATCACAGGGAACCTGCTCCAGCCCAGCACTATCAGGATGGGTGTTCTGGCACAAAATCATTCCCTGGTGCCTGTCTAAACCCTATTCCCCAAATCCTGTGCTGTGGGGTGTCATTTGTGCAGTGCACTGGATGCACCATGCTGCAGGGCAAGGTGGAGGGCCAGGAAAGTCACATACCTTACCTCCCTGCCTCTCACAAATAGGCACAGATAGCAATTTATTTCACTGAACTGATGGTTTGCTGAATATCCTGGGGCACTGCGGGGGCTGTAAATAGGGCTCTTTCCTTTTTAATGTTTTGGGCTGGTTTTTTTTCAGTCCTGCACTTTTAAAACAACAGCCCGCGGCGGCTGTGCAGGACTTATGACTCTCCCATGAATTGCAGTAATTCGTTCTGTCTGACCTACAATTACCAATTGTCTTTGTAACCTTCCTTGAAGGCAAACACACTCACTATAAAAGCATGCTGCCCATCACATTTTCAGACTATTGGCAGCCAGCTTTCCTCTTCATTTCCTTTGTAGGACGGGGCCCATCACAGCTGTAAATGCACCAATATATCAATTACTACTTTTTCTGGCTGACTGCAGGCAAGGGCATCTTTTCCTCTCCGTTCCTCTCCCAGTGCCAGAGGTTACCAGGCCATGCTGCCCAGGCAGGACAGGACATTTGGCCTGTCCACTGCTGTGCTTGCCCCAGGCCAAGGCTGCTACTCTGCTGTGGCTCAGTCTGTGGCTGCAGGCAGTTGGATGAACAATTGAGCCCTTAGCAGTTAACCTCTTCCTAAGAGGCCAAGTTGACATCCTATTTGAGATATTTAAACCAGTGAGACATGAGGCAAGGGGTGGAGGCTCCCAGCCCAAGCAGTGGTGGTGGGCTGGGAGCTTCCACCTCACAACCAGAGAGGTGGCAGGCCAGCATCTCTACCCTTGCAATGACTTTTCACCAATTCTTGGTGTGGGACTAACCCAATAATACATTACAATTAAATTTGCTTTTGTGCTTGAAATTCACAACCTTGCTTGGTTTGCATTAATGTCCCTTAGTTGACAATCCTAAAAATCCTACAAGCTGCTCTTCTAGCTGAGGACAAAGGTATTGCTGGCTACAAGGCAGCTACCTAAGAAATGCTGGGGCAGCCAGGATAGAAGGATTTATTCCTGGTTATTCAGTAGGTCCTATTGTACACCTACATCTCTGAAAACCACTCTCTTTTTTTTTTAATTTATTTTTTTTCTCTTCTGTCATTTTACTTACAGATGTTAGGTTTTCAGCTACATCTGTCAATGAGGTGATGGATTTTTATATTGGCTCTCAAATAGCCAGGTAGAGATTCAGGAGGCCTGCTGAAGGGCTCAACATGGACCCAAAGCAATATCCTACATCAGCCTGGTAATTCACACCCCCTTTCCCCAAGGAAACAAGAGCAGGCTTCACCAAAATACAGTCTTCCTCATGCTGGGCAAATGTACCCAACAAACATGTTAAGTGGGCTGCTGATACCCACTGGAAGAGAGAAGATAAATATTTTATTCCTATACAAAGTACACAATTTAATGGTTTTCTTGCTAGGTTTTCTCTCAAACCCCTAAAGCCCAAAGCAGGTATTTAGGCAGAGAGCTGCAGGCACCTTTGCTTTCACCTCCGCTCGTCTCCATTTATTTGTCAGGTCATTGCCAGCAAAAGTGCATTTAACTGCCAGGAGGAAAGCAGGAAATGACCTGCAAAAGCTTTTCCACAAAAATTAGTCGTCTAAAGGTGAAAATAAAGAGATTAAGTAACACATAGCGAGTTCACAACTTTAAATGAAACTTGAAAGCCTGAGGACTGGAGGACTCAGGGCTGCCACCCCATGAGCTCAGACTTGGTTGGTGGGGATTTTTGATGGGCTGTACTGGCTGGGGAGCAAAGCTCCCAAATCCCAGGGTAGCAAACTAGCCCTTCCAGCTGGTGCTCCCAGAGCAGGATGCCTGTCTTGCTGGGAAGGGTCACCATGGCATCGGCTGGAGGAGCAGAAGAGGTGTCTGCCAACCTCGCTTCCATGCCCCTGGTGCCAGTGCCACTCCAGCATCACCACTAAACAGAGCATCAAGTGTGCAGGAGATGTGCTGCATTGTGCTTTTTGTTGGCAAAGGCAGTACAGGTTTGATAGTTGATACTGTCTTGGTTTGTATTGTATTGATCTGATGACAGGCAGCATTAACTTAAACCACCCTCACTCTGTGTGGGGAACAACACCGAAGTGACAAGGTGCTGCATGGCCTTGGGCTTGCACCTCCACCTTGTTTTTGTCATTGCAACACAGAGTCACAGGGATTGGAAGAGTGACATCTGTGATGGTAAAGGTGGAATGCAGTGTGTGCTCAGGCCTCAGCCTGCATTTTCCAAGAGGCCAGATCCAGAGATACACACTCACAGTTTCCTGCTGGGCTTTTGGTCTTCACTAAAATCCACATATTTTTATTGTAGACCTAGGGCCGATGCCCTGGGCTAATGTGGTAAGTTCCCAATGTCAGAAATGCTGCTGTGGGACACTGAAGCAAAGGAGACAGTATCTGTGTTAAAGGATTTTTTATAAAGAAGTTATTTATCATTTTGTTCTCTGCTGGGGTCTTTCAGATTCTGGATACGTTCAGTCTCAGCATCACACCCACAGAGCAGTTGCATTTCAGTAATAAACAGAGCTTTGTATGTAGTTTATATTTCAGCTGATTATAATTGCACAGTGTTTGTGAGTCTTTTGAGATGAAACTTGCGATAGAAATGCGAGATGTACATTCCCAGCATTAGCTGGAGCTTCCTAGGCTCAGCAAAGTGACAGTGTATGAATGAATAAATCATAACTAGATTTCAGTGAATAATTCAGAGTCTAATTCATTTGGTGAAAATATCCTCCTTTCTTATTCACAAAACCTCTTGTTTAGAGGTGCAGGGTTTTTCATGGCTCTGTACACAAGTTTTATGTGCTTGACAGCTTGGTCTTCAGTGGCTCGCAGATTCTCTACTGGCACTGAAAACATGGTGTTTGACATTTGACTCATGTTGATGAGTTATCAGCAGTCATATGTCTATTCTTAAAAAAAAGTATTTTATTTTCAATTGTCTGGGCACTGTTCTATCAATCCAAATACTATCAACATAGTCTACTTTGGACTTAACTGTAAAGTGGGAGACCCCTTTCAGCAAGGAAAGGGCTCATAAAAAAACCATTGCTCCATGACAGGCAGGAGATAAAACAGGTCAGATGTTATAAAAATAGTGGCTCCCTCTACAGCCACAAAAACTGATTTATATAAAAAAAAAAAAAAGAAAAAGTTTTCTGTGTAAAATGGATTGGGATGACCTATTTACATTCTGTTTTCCTCCAGCCTCCCCAGAGGGAGTGATCTCAGGCCAGGCACCTTCCAGGGTATTCCAGCTCCGCTGAAGGCACCAGGCACTTGTGGTGGTGCCAGGCTGGGATTTCACCTCTAGGGTTTATCAGCTCATACATTTTAAGAGCAAAATGGAAAAAGGAAATTGGATGCAAAAAGGGATGAGGCAAAACTGACCATAAAAGAAAGGCTGAGGGTGTTGGCATGGGTTTATTCTCAGGATGTTTCAGGTGTATCTGATTGAAAAGAGGAGATGCCAAAGGCACCAAGAGAAAATGCAGTGGAGGAGTAGAACTAACATGGGCATGTGTAGTGCCTTGTTCCTGCCCACATCCTCTTGCTTTCCCCTGGCAATCATCTTGGGAAATGTGGTATAATTATCAATCCTTCCTCAGTTTGTCTTCATCTCAGAGTAAATGTTCTTTCTATTTCCTGACACTTGCAGCATCTTCATTTAAGATCTTCCTCTCTCTCTCTCTCTCTCTCTCTGTTCTTCCCTCCATGCCCACGACCCAGCTGTGATGGCCCTCTCCACAGGAGAGGTAAGTCTCTCTGGCTGGTTTGACTTCTGGCTAGATGCTGGGGGTCTGGCACTGAATGACTCCAGTGCCTTGGGGCAGAAGGAGTGGTAGCACCTAGGCCTTCAAGCCCAGACACATGATCTGACCTCTGAGTCAAGGAAGAGTCATCCCATGTTTAATGCTGGACTGGCTTTAAAGGGGTTCAGAGAAGGTGCAGCAGCTCGGGAGGGTGCAAGTCTCTGTCTAAGCTTCTGGACTCATATTTAGCCTCATGTCACTATTGTTGATGACTATGTTGATTTATTACTGATTTTTTTACCTTCCCTTTAGGATGAGAGACTGGAGCTGTGGCACAGCAAGGCTTGCAAATGTGATTGCCAAGGAGGTCCTAACTCAGTGTGGTCCAGTGGGAGTAACAGCTTAGAGTGCATGCCAGGTAATGGGCCAGTGTGCCTTTAGCCATGCTTGTCTGAAGTTCTTTAGCAGCTTCCCCCATTGCACCTTGCACAGCAGAGGTGGCACGTTATGGTGGTGCTTGTTCCAAAACCAGCTGCTGGTGGGGCTGGATTTTCCCTGACCTGCTACCCCAGCAAGGCTTTAGCAGTAGTGCCCAGATGATCCTCAGGTTTAGTTCATGTGTCCCACAGAAGCAGCACTCTTGTTCAAGCCTCAGTCACACAGGTTTTCAGAGGTGTTCACCTCTTCTGGAGTTGAGTGATGAAAGTGCCTCACGCCCACTTGCAACCACCTCTTCCCAGCTCCTGCAAGAGGCTGTGTAAGAACTTGGTATGTGTTTTGCTACCCACTTGGTACTCCAGGTGAGATGCATGGGGTAAATGGTCACCCCAGTGCTCAGTGTTTGGCATGGCTGCCCTGAGGGATGAGGGGGTTAAATGAGTTACTCTGGAAGAGCTCTGAGTGGAAGCCAGGACAGGCTAGAAAGCAAATAAAAACATGTATTGGCAAGAAGACGACACCATTCACAGAGCTTGTAGGCTTATGAAAACAAAGATGAGGTTACTAAACACTCCAGGTCATTATGTAAGATCTCCTCCTTCCAGCAGCCCTGGATTCATGTGAAAGGAGCAGTACTTGTATATGCACACAACACAGAGCTTTGTAGCAATGCTGAACTGCAGCCAGCTCAGCAGAGATCCCCCACCAACATCTTGAGAAGTCCATCTTCTCAAAGGGGCTCCCTCCTGGAACCTATGCCTGGCATGCCAGCCTGATCCTACTGCATGTTTTCTTTCTGTTTAACCTTAACATTGTACAGTTCTTCATCTAAAACCTTGCTACAGCCTGGTACCACACTGCTGTCACTTGCAACAAGGAATCACAGAATCACAGCATGGTATGGGTTGGAAGGGACCTTCAAAGATCACCTAATCCAACTCCCCTGCCACTAGACCAAGTTGCTCAAAGTCCTATTCAACCCAACCCTTGAACCTTTCCAATGAACCAGTGTCTGACTATCCACATTATAAAAAAATTCTTCCTTGTATCCAGGCTAAATCTACCCTCTTTCTGTGGCTGAACGGGCAAGAAAGGAGACATGGCAGGTTTGGTTGATCTGTCCATGGTTGAGGGACATGTGTGTGAGAGGAGCAGCTCTAGGTTTCCTGGCCAGGCTAGATGTGAGGTGTGCTCTTGCACATTAGCATTATGTAGCTGAGTAATGAAGGCAACTTCTTTGACTAATGAAGGCTGTTATCCTTCATAATGAATGTTGTCACTGCATCTCCCACCTGACTTTCCCCAGGCAGGGTATCTGCATTCTCCTCACCCAGCTCAGACATGGTGGTGAGTCCCCACATCCCCTCTGCCTGGGGATGGTTTGCAGAGCAGCTGTGCTGAGGTGTTGCAGAGCTGTCTCTGGCATGGCTGGAGGGCAGCAGGTGGCCTCGGAACTGCTGCATGAATTTTCTCCAGGTTGGCATTAATGGTGTTAAATGGCTTAGCTGGTTTGGCTGGGCGGGCACCGGGCGTCTGTTTTGCAGGTCCCCGAGCGTGGCCCAGCCAGACGCACCAGAAGGTGACCTGCTAATTGCATTACTGTTGTGTGGTCTGCGGATTAGTGTTGCTAAAACTAAAGTTACGTGGTGTTCAAGATAAGCCTGCCGAGTAGTAAACACTCGGGGCCGCCCCAGCGTGGCCGCCCTCTCACACAAGTGGTTTTAAGGTGGTGGAAAAAAAAGTGGTGTTTCCATGCCTGGAGGAAGGTAGGATGGCAGCTCTGTGTTTTCATGGGGGAAAAACATGTTAATGAGGTACTAACTGAGCAAGATATGTTAATGAGATATTGATGAATACAATATCGACCTAGTGGAGCTTACTAATGAGACATTGACTGTGTGGCCACAGTGCTGGGGCATTGCACCAGTGAGGCCGCAGTCATGCCAGGCCCTGGGAGCCTGCTGGTGCTCCCCATGTAGCCTGAAGATCTGTAGGCAAAAGCTGAGATGGAGATCCCTGAGCCTTTGGCAAGGTCAGTCATTACACCTCACTGGTAACCACAAGTACTCACAGGTTTTCCACAAGTCAAGATCATCTCCAGATATGAAGATAGCCCCCATAGCAGAAAATGCAGAAGATCTGAGGGTGCTTGTGGAGGGATGTTCAGAGCAGGTTCAACAGTTTTGTTGTGCAGGCCTAGCCATAAATCAAGACAGTGAGGAACAGAAGGATATAAAGCAAGAAAATCTGTGCCAGGCATGTCTCAAAGACCAGGCAGAGGCCTGTAAGATGGATCCAGGTTGATGGATCCAGTATAGATCTACTTTCACACTCTTGCAAGAAGATTTGGTTTGTAACATCTGAATAAAACTTTCCACCCAAACTGCTGCAGGCAACACAGGTTTATTGAGTTTGAGAGAGAAAAGAGTTAGAAATTCACACAAGAGAAGAGTTAGAAATGAAGACCCTGTGCCTCATGGCAGCAAATACTGCTGATGGTGGTGATCTGGGTTTAAGAGCATCTCCAGCATCCTGGCCAGGGAAGAGAGTAAGCAGTAACACCACAGAGAGTGTCGACAGTAAGTGTGCAAACACATGCAGGAAAAAAAAAGCCACTCATGTCCCTTAAACAATTTTTTTCTCCTGTTCTGCAGAGTGCCCCTACCACAAGCCCCTGGGCTTCGAGTCTGGTGCTGTCACCCCTGACCAGATAAGCTGCTCCAACCCTGAGCAGTACACAGGCTGGTACTCCTCCTGGACAGCCAACAAGGCACGCCTCAATGGCCAAGGCTTTGGGTGAGTCCAAAAATATCTCGATGCATCCTGTGGGCAGGCGGGTGTGCAGGGCTGGGGACCCCTGGGCAGCAGGAGGGTCTACCCAGGAGGGCAGAAGCAGAGGGGCTTGTGGTTTCTCCCGAGGTGCGCATGGCTCTCCAAGTACCAGGACAATGGGCAGTGGCTGCAGATTGACCTGAAGGAAGTGAAGGTGATCTCGGGGATCCTCACGCAAGGGCGCTGCGATGCTGACGAGTGGATGACCAAGTACAGCATGCAGTACCGCACCGACGAGAACCTCAACTGGGTTTACTACAAGGACCAGACTGGGAACAACCGGGTCAGTGGACTTTGCTCTTCGGCTGCTGGTGAAGGGGTGGCATGTTTGGAGACATGAACACATCAGGTCTTAGCGGGGAGGTGCCTCAGTGGTTGGTTGGGGCCCAGTGTTCACTTCATGTCCAGGGGCAGCACAGAGTGAGTGCCATGTTGACCAGCCACAGAAGGGCAAAATACATTTTTTAACTTAACTAATGGTGATAGTGGAGTCCAGATTAAGCTCAGAGGGAAAAGGGACTTATTAAATATGTCTTCTTTATATCAGCATTTCTGGGACAGCCTGGCTCATGAACTGTAAACTATCGAAGTCAACCACACTCATTCTGAACACACAGTGCCTCACTGTGGGAAGGCAAATGAGGGAGAATGGGGTGAGATTAAGTAAAATCTAACCAGAAAAAGTGCAGGAATCATGTGGGGAAAGTGAGTCACTCAGAAAACCCAGCCAGTGTGACAAAAATTGTCTGCATCTGGCTATCTTTATATTTTGGGGTGGAGGAGAGGGAGCTGCCTCCCCCTCCTCTGCTCTACACAGGCACCCCAAACTCACGGGGCTGGATTTCTAGCTCCTTAACTGCCTACACCTCTCCCCTCAGGTGTTCTATGGCAACTCGGACCGCTCGTCCTCGGTGCAGAACCTGCTGCGGCCGCCCATCGTGGCCCGTTACATCCGCCTCATCCCACTGGGTTGGCACGTGCGCATCGCCATCCGCATGGAGCTCCTCGAGTGCCTGGGCAAGTGTGGCTGAGCGCCATCCCCTGGGGTGGGTGTGGAGGTGTCCACCCGTGCAGCCTCCCCATCGCCTCCAGTCCTGTGATGTAACTGCCCAGCCTGCAAAGGGAAGGGTTGTCTTGAATAAAAAGTTGTTTCACACTGTGTCTGGTGGTAAATCTTAAGCCTGCTGTGAAGCTGACGGGTGCTTACACGGCACACATCAAGGAAGGTGGGAAGGTTTGTGGCCATGGCTTTGATCCCACGAGATGTGGTGCTTCTGGCCCTGGGTGTTAGGTTGGGGCAGTCACCATCACAGTGTGCTGTCAAACCCAAAGTAAGTGCAGATAGGGCTTGAACTCTCTTGGGGAGGGCAGATCTGCACTTGATTATTTGTCCCCAAACCAGGCACACCCTTCTGTCCCACCTGAGCCAAGGGAGGGCTCTTATGCTAGGGCAGACATCTCATTCTGCTCTTCCTCATGCTCATTCCACCAGTCTCTGCCATCCCTGAGAAAGGGCTAGGGAGATCATTAACTGCCTTGATCTCCATGGCCTGATCCTCAGGGGGTACAGAGCACATGAGGGATTTGGGGTATGTGGAGGCTCTGATGATGCACCCATGTGCCAGCAGTGACTGCCTGGCTGCTATGGCTCATATCCCTGTCTCTGCCTGGAAGATGATGCTCAGCATGCCCTGTGTGGCAGCTGCATCCCCCACAGCTCCCATGTGTGAGGGCTAAGGGGATCTCTAGGGCAGCAGTCACTCTTTGGCTTCCCACACACCTGTGGTACAAACCTGGCCAGCAGCAGGGAACCTTTCCCTATTTTTTTAACAATCTGTGCATCTATCCCAAAGAGGGAGGGCACTGGTGCCTGAGCAGTCCCAGCAGGTGTGAAGACAAGGACCTGTGATTTTGAGGCTACTTCCAGCTGCTTGTAGAAGGCCTCATCAGCTTCCTTATCCTGATCAGGTGGCCTGTAGTAAACACCTACTACAATGTCTCCCATTCTAATCTCCCCCTTAATCCTTACCCACAAACTTTCAACCTGCTCCTCATTGCCCCCAAAGGAGAACTCAATACATTCCAATGGCTCTCTCACATAGAGAGCGACTCGACCACCTCGCCTTGCCAGCCTATCCTTCCTAAAAAGGACATAGCCATCCATGACAGATGTTCCAGTCCTGAGAGCTGTCCCATCAGTGATTGCAATGAGATCATGGTCCTGAGATCACACACAGATCTCTAGTCCATCCTGTTTGTTCCCCATACTGTGTGCATTCTATTCATTGTTCTATTTGTTTACCCAGCCCCCTCCCCACACTGCTGGTGGTGTTTCGCTGTGATGGCTGCAGCTGACTCACTGCCTGCTTCCTACTTCTGGTTTTCAATGTCTACATGTTTCTGATTCTGTTCTGATCCTAGCTGTGTAGCTTGCTTGCTAATCAACCTTTGGAAATTCACTTCACTTCTGCCTCTTATCTAAAAAGACGGGTGCCAAGAGACTTAATTAATTGGTCCTGTATGTTAGGGGGTGTTTTAATTGTCTTGAGCATAATGACAGTGATGATAGGGTTGAGTGTCTATGGGTAAGAATCAGGGGAAGGCCAACAAGGCAGATAGCACAGTGTGGGTCTGTTATAGACCGCTCAGCCAGGATTAAGCAGCAGAAAAAAAATACTCTATTAGCAGCTGGGAGAAGTCTCACAATCACTACCACTTGTTCTCACAGGGGATTTCAATTTACCAGATGTCTGCTTGAATTACAATACAGCAGAGACGAAACAGTCCAGGAGGTTCCTGGAGTGTGTGGAAGATAATGTCCTGACACAGCTGGTGAGTGAAAAAAGGGAAGGCTCCCTGCTGGACTTGTTCATGAACAGAGAAGGACATGTGGGTGATGTGAAGATTGGAGGCCATCTTGGGCATAATCATGAAATGATAAGAGATTTCAATTCTTGAGGAAGTAAGGAGAGGGATCAATAGAACTGCTGCCTTGGACTTCCAGAGGGCAGAATTCAACCTGTTTGGGAAATTAGTTGACACAGTGCCTTGGGAGACAGTACTGAAGGGCAAAGGAGCTCAGGGGGGATGGTCATTCCTCCAGAAGGAAATCTTTAAGGCACAGAAGCAGGCCATACTGGTGTGCCTTCAGATGAGCCTGTAGCTTGTCTGAACAGAGAGCTTTGGCTGGAAGTAAGGAAGAAATGGAAAGTCTACAGCCTATGGCAGAAGGTTCAGCTACTCAGGAAGACTAGAGTGATTCCATGAGGTTATGTAGGAAGAAAATGAGAAAGGCCAAAGCCCAACTATACCTTAATCTGGCTACTGCCATAAAATGTAATTAAAATGTTTCTATAAATGCATTAGCAGCAAAAGGACGACTAATGAGAATCTCCATCCTTTATTAGATGTACAGGGAAGCACAGCAATCAAGGATGAGGAAAAGGCTGGTGTACTGAAAGCTGCCTTTGGCTCAGTCTTTAATAGTAGGATCATGATGAAATGCCAATGTGCTATTCAAATGGTGGATCCTCTTCTGCAGCAAAGACAATTTAAGGGTTGGAAACTTTCAGGGCATTTTATTAATTTCTGGGTCATTTCTGCTGAAGGGGTTGGTGGGTTGATGCTGTTCAAAAAAGAGAGTATCAGAGATTCTTGACCTGAAGGGAAGAAACCCCTCCAATGTCTGCAGTGGGACTACAGGAATGATGGGCAACAAGGTGCTTCAGAGCTGTTTTGTCTGTGCTCCTGTGGAAACATCAGACTTGTGGACAGATACAAGCCAGGTTCTCAGCAGAGCCCTGGTGTGGTTCCAGTCTGTTCTGCTCATTTGAGCCAAGGTAAGAAATGGGAAGGTGCTCTGAAGGAGACATGTCAGGAATAAAATCAGGTGTTGAGCAATGCCAATGTTCTAGTGCAAAATCTGCATTTTTATTAAAGACATAGTTTGGAAGGCCCATTCAAAAATACATTGTGCTCAGTAAAAATTAACCATTTCCATGCTGATAATTAAGGTTACCACAGGATTTTTTTTTTTCTCTTTTAGAATATTTACAACAACAATAGAAATTGTACAGAAGTTAAGAATGGAATACATGCCCCAAAAAAATTTGGTAAGGTGTACCAACAACATGATACAAAGGGTTGTATACAAACACTTTACAAATGGTTTATTAACTTGCATGAAGTCATCCTTAAATATTCACCACATTTTAAAATCAATTTGTATTCCAGGATTAAAAAGGTTAACATCACATCACCCTTCCACAACAGAAAGCATGGTAGATTTAAAAGTTTGTGCGCTTTAGATTTCTAGTAGCTGTTAAAAACATTGGGGAATCTTATCCATAAATTTAGAAGTTTTGAAAGCTGCCTCCCCAGCCTGTTATTTTTGGAATAGTCTGTACTGGCAGATTGTGAAAAAAAATCACATTTTTTTTTTCTTCTGTTTCACATTTTTACTTTTCTGTTCCCAAATGACACAAATTCAGAATTCAGCATTTCACAGTGGAGATCTAAGCAGTCCTGGAAGTCCTTAGCAGAATAACTAGACTTTAAAATGCCTGCATAGAATTTCCAACAAAATTATGGTTTCAGGGAATATTTTAACTTATTGTTCCATACTATATATATATATATGATACTCCTTTCAATTAGACATATCCTTCAGTAGTACGACTCTTAAGATGTGCACTAGCAAAAAAAAAAAAAAAAAAAGAAAAAAAAGACAGAGGAAAGTTCAGACAGTTACCTACACTTAAAGTTTTGCCTTGTTACTAAACAGTTAAAAGCTCTGCCATTGGATTTACATGTCAAGAGTTTACACCAAGAGGTTCATATTCTATAGGAAACTTGAATAGGGGCTTCCAACTTGTGCTATGAACATGCTTTAAGGGTGCTAATGGAAAGCTCTACGACAGCTGTTACTTCACAATGCATTTCTATGCCTGTACAATTAAAGATGCCACCTTGTATTTCTCGGAATGGCTCCAGAGAAACAATGCCCTGTGAAAACAGAGACCTGGTGGAAGGAAAAGCCTGGTAGGCAGCATGTTTTGGTGGGGTACTATGAGGTAAGATATCTCACCCAGATGAAATGGAAAATTAAAGTGAAGAAAATCCTGAGCAAGTCTAAGGATAGCTGTTTGAGTAAAACAGCAAACAGGGTGGAGTAGTAGATAAGGCCTCTAACTCCCTGATAATCTGCACTAGAGAAACAACAAAGAACAAGGCAACTGCAATATTAAGAACCACGAGGGGGAGGGCAAGGGAAGACTGCAAAGCAGTGCAAAGAATGGCATTGGGATTTTAGAGGGAGAGCTCAGATGGCTTGGAGTTTTCAGAAGTAAATCAGATGAAGGCCCATCAAGATTTTATTACTTGGTTGCTAACAGTACCTAGAGGAAGAATCTTTTTATATATCTCTTCAAAATTTAGAGTCAGTAACAAGCTCAGAACAAACAAATTAAACCTTGACCACATTCTGCAAGAAAGAGGAGGTAGATTGCCTTGCAGAGAAGACAAGAGATGTGTAGAGTCTCTCTCAGCCTAAGCCATAAATTCTGTGTTCAGACTGTTGGGCCACATCTTGAGTTGTTTGTGCCCAGCTGCATATTTTAAGTCACATCCTAAAGGAGCCTGAGAAGCGATCTGATTTGGTGGAATGAAAGCATCCAAACATAGCAGAGCTGGCCCTCTCATGCTTCTCACATATTTTCCACTTAGTTTGTCAAAAGACAACTTTTGCACCAGACAATTGGCTGTACATAAGGTAACAACCAAGCCTCAAAAAAGAACCCAGAGAGAGCAAAATTCAGACCTGATCCATCGGATTTCCCTATGCTGTCTCATGCAGTACCTGTTAAAGACAGTTCACTGAGACAACAGATGACCTACCACAGCTTTTATCTTCCATTTGAAAGAGGATCTCCTATAAAACTTGTGTTGCTTAATTTTCATGAAAATTTGCTCCGTGACTGTGAAATGAGACATCTTCAATTTCCATATAACATCCGAATCAAGGGATGTGCACAAGCCTTCACTTGCCTGATGAGCCTGAACATTAATGAACTGCTGCTGTTTGACCCTTTGAAAAAGGAACCAACATCAAGAGCTTCCAAGCTGTATTCTATTGAAAGGGTTTACACAAATTGTTCCCTTTTCAACAAAGGCCAGAAGTTAAATGGCTTTTCTCCTCATTCACTACAAACCCAGCTAATGAATGGTTAACATCACGACACCATTAGAAAGAGCTCTGTAGGGAAAGGCACCTGTTCTTAAAGTGTCCTGATTTGAAGGTCCTTTAAAAATGGTTAGATAGGGCACCTTTCCAATAATTTTTGTGACACTCCTATTTCAAATGGTGGGCCTATTTACATGAACAACAGGCCAGATGCATGGTTATGACATAAATGCATTAATAGATGTATTATGTATGCTACCTGGAATGATAAAAATAAACATTCACTGACACCCCACAATTTGCAGTATATTATATATGGCTGTCCTTTTCATACCCTCTATGTGCCCAGGATTTAAATACTCTCCCAGCTCTTGACACAGGAGTCTACTCAGCAAATAACTTCAGCAACTTCTGAAGAAAAAAATAAAAGGTTGGTATATAGCTTTTTACAGGAGTAAGATTTATCTGTTAAGAGACCTAACTGCAACAATAAGGAATGACTAAAATCCTATCACAGGACACTGCTTCTTGAAGAACCACTCCAGCTTTGGTCCCAGAAACAAGTTGGTTTAGCAGAGAGAAAGGCAACAAGCCTAAGTACGACCATGGGGATGGATATCTTGTAGGTTGGGAAGTTTGAAGCCTGTTTTAATACTGATCTAAAAGAGCTGGTATCTGCAAATGGATCCACACACTCATGTGGATCTCACTTGGTTTGAGAAAACTAAGCTTGGTATCAGTCCCAAGCCCTGTGGGAAGGGGACTGTGTAAGAAAGAAGAGACTGAATCTGGGATCACTGGCTTCCTGCCCAGTGCTCTGTGCTGGTAACCTCTCAGAGAAGCAACAAATCATAGACTGCAATAAATGGAGCAAAGAGTGTTAAACAGTTCTAAGGGGCTGTTATCTGTGGTCAGGTCTGTTAAAAAAAAAAAAAAAGAAAGGTTGTTCTAGATTAAATACATTTACATGGCAGTTTAAAAGGACAGCTTAAAGACATACACAATTTCAGTTATTATGAGCTTAAGGTGCTTTTTTTTTTAATTTTTTTATTTTTTAGTTAAAAAGAGCTCAAGAGCTATAGTAAAAACATATAGACAAGTTTAGGCAGCTTGTGTTCTGCCAGATGACTATAATTCATTTCTGAAACTTATATTTTTTCTATTCACATCATTAATGATGCCAAAAGGCAAAATATTGTTAAAGAATAAAATGCAGTTTAACTAAGATATTTTACACTAAGTAAATCTATAGAACATACAGTACAAGACTCACAGACCAGTGAAGAGGAAAGCTCACACTTAAAAAAATCATTGGCTCTGTAATTTTCTTCCCCTTTATTAAGCCAGCAAATCTCTGTGACTATAATAAGACTCCTTTGCGAGCCTCAGCAAAATTACATTAGCAATATTCTAAATATTGGGAAGTTAGACCAGGTTAAAAATACACAATTTATCTCAGCACCAGCTGGCTGAGCTGCTGGAATTTCTTTCCAACAGAAAGAAGAAACTACTACATACATTCAACACAATTCAGTATTCAATTGAAATCTACTATGGTTTGTTGATTTCGAGAAGAAAATGCAATATGAAATAGAAAAAACTTTCTATAAATATGGGCCAACAAATACTTGAACATTCCTTGGGTCAGCCTTGAAGCTTTGTTAACGACTTGAAACAGCAATATGTACAGTCAGAGATTACCCTGATTTAACAACGGGTGCCGAGAAAGAAAAAGAAAATCCTTTGGAAACATTTTTCCTTGCTAGAAATCAGACCAGCCACACATAGCCCAGTATCATCACCCCCAGCATGAAGCTCTTTCCAGCAAGCTAGAAGTCTTGCAGAGGCAAAAAGATCCATCTCCACAAAGCACAGAAGTGTCTGGTCTGAGCTCCCCCTTGGAGACACTCAGACCCTACTGCTTAGAGCCCCACTCTTGGACACTGCTTTTGGGAGGGATTTCAGTGGCATAAGCTCATTTCAAAGCAGGACTAACAGGACTAACCTAGTTGTGAATCCAGAAGAGACTGCTAAAATATACTGCTAAACCTGACAGTAAACATCACAATGTCTCTCATGGATGCCCACTGACCTTACTAAAAGCTGAATACCCTTTCATGTCTACTGCATTTATATATGCTGTATATATATGATATATCAACACAGTATATATCATATATATCTAGGTATCATATATCTATCTACAGAAAATCACATGCACATTTCTTGCAGGCAATTGACAACACAAGTATTCTTATTTTGCAATTTTTCTAATTTACTAGACTGACTTTTAGCCCTGGATGAACCTGGTGTAACATCCTTCCATACTGTACCTTCTGACAAAGACTTTAAGCATAAAGGTGCCGAATTTGCCATTGTTAGAACTTTGGTATGACTCAAGAGGTACTGCACAGCGTGTCCACTTTGCATTGTTATCCAAGTAAGGAAGTTCAGCTCTTACTGTCTGTCTGCTTCTGTCAACTACACACGTCTATGGCTAAATCATGGAATTTACATTCAGGTTAATCTCTTTTTGGAAAAGATGACATATTTGCAAGTATAAGTGTCTGATGAGGACAGCATCTAGAAAATGAACTATACTGCAGAGTAATGAGGGAACTGAACTAATGTGTTTAAAAAGGAAAGATTGTATTGTTCTGACACTACAGGCTTGACTCTCCTCTTATTGCACAAAGTTTAGACTGGTGTAACTACTTTGATTCCTACTGGCTCACCTTTCATTTAGTCTACAGGTAGCAACAAAGGAATCAGGTTGTATATTTGCTACACTCAACATTCACCAACATAAAGTCAGTTTTAACAATGTTGTACAGGAGACTGGAACTCAAGATCTAGTATTTTGCTGAGACTGGTAACTGAACTGTGCATGGGAATATTCAGTAAGACCTAAGGAGAAATTAAGCTGCATGGCAACCTTCTCCCTCAATATCCAAATATCAGATTTGTAGCTTTAAATACATCCTGAAATATAATAAAAAGTGCAAGAGTAGTTTCAATTTAAATACAGTGTTTATCTTATTAGTAAATAGATTGCTAAACAAGATGTAAAATACACAAATGCATAAAAGCTTATACCATGATCTGCAGTGCCATGCTATGCGTGTTGAAGTTTGGCATTTCACTTGCAATTCATGCTATGTCTCTTTGGTTTTCACCCCTGCTATTAAGTCGAAGAGCACCTGCTTTAGCTTGTAGTCGTGGGGCACTTTTTCTCTTGAGAGGAAACAAAAATTTGGTACCGGGGCTCTGTGCTCTTGATGCAGATGCAGAAATCCCATTAATATTACTAGAAAAGCTAAGGACACAGGGGAGAACAAACCACATTTAGATTACTGTACAGTTCTGCAGTCTCTTACATTTAGCCAATACCTTCAACAAAACAGCCCATAATAAAGCCTGGAATTGAACGTTGTCTTCTGATTTTTTACCAAAAATGCCTGTAATACTGGGCTCTCATAGCTGAGCAAGATTCATACTGTTACAGTCACGGTTATATCCACATTCAACTTCCTTTTATTAGAAGTATAATACTGCACTTTATATCACAAATGTATAAAAATATGGCAGATAGTGTCATAACAATACTTTTCTTTTAAATGAGTATATTTAAAAAACAGACAGTTATTTTCCATTTATATATATATGTATAGAATAAAATACTCCTGATGCAATATATAAATGTTACTGTTAGTTTTTTTTATAGAAACTACTGTAGCTGTTGCACTGCTTCACAATGTTTCAAACAGCTCAAAATAACTTTACATTATAACATAAAAGATATGATTATAACAGTACGATATTAGGTCATCATAAATAAATATTACAAATCCTATCAAATATGGAAGTTTAAAAAACAAATTTAAGACATACAATTTAACTTTAAACCCTTAACGGGGATACACTTTTATCACATAAACCCCACTGTTCTAACTAGGCAGCGAAAAATGTAGTAAGGGCATAGGTCTAGACATGAATGTTTTCACCCTTATAAGTGCCAATACATACCAGAAGTCTCCCAGCTCTCAGACAGAGATGTGCACTAAGCTGGAATGTAAATGAGAGAAAACGACAACGCGTTTTTCTCCCTGACTGGCACACCCTGCCTGGCATCCAGCGACCTTCCTGATGACTGGTAATTCATAACTCAACTTGTTTGACTGTATAATCCCTGACTCTCACTGTGGTGCCGAACAGCGTAGCTCCACATGTACATATTGCACACCTTTATAAAGCTGAAAATGCAGTGTTACCATCACCAGAACCAGCACCCCCACTCCCCTACGCTGACCTCCCCCTGACCCGGCCTGTTTGCTAGAGCGCCGTTACAAGGCTGTCTCTTTCAGATCATTCAGGTTCGGCATTCGCGCTCGGTTGGTTCGGTTATACGTGTGCCCGTTCTGTCCGCTCTTGGAAGGCAGCTGGTCGGAGTAGGGAGGCCCATCACTGGCGCTCCTGTTGACCGGGGAGACGTGCCAGGTGGGTTCCAGCTGGCTGGGTATCTGCAGAGTCGGCCTGCTCTTGGGCTGCGGCTCTTGGCGCATGTTGCTGCCGCCGCCGCCGGAGCTTTGACTCATCGGATGAATCCGCACTTCAGGAAAAGAAGCTTTGGCTGGCTGGCTTGGTAAGGGCTGGAAGCGAGGCTCAGCAGGGACAGGGTGATTTGAAGACGAGAGGTGTAAGAGCTTCCGAAGAGATTTTAATGGCTGGCTCTGAAAGACACGCATAAAAGGACTTGACCTTCTGCTCTCCATCGTGTCAGACTTCCTAGAACAAAACTGTCACATATCCTAAACTGAACACCTTCGACTTCATGGAATTTCTGCTCTTTTAATTTGTATTAATTTGGAAGATTTCATTCCAAGCTATGAATACACACCTGAGAAAATGTCTTCTCATTATGATTCAATCTATTAGCTACCTGAAAAATGGAACCTTTTCTACATCAGAAAAAAAAATAATTGTTCCCATCAATTATTTTAACCTTGCTTCCTATGAAAATGGAGGCATAGACAATCGCATTAGCTCTCCATCTGTCACTAGTCCTACTATTAACTTTAGACCCTCAGCTACATTTTACCAGGCACAGATATCAGAAATACAAGTTCCTAAATACTTTGTGAACATCAATCAGGGGCTATAGAGAATCCTGAGGAATCCTCTGCACTGAAATAAGGGTTGGCGGAACTCAGCAGCTGGGTGGTTAACTGTTCTAGTCCCTCACAGCTTCTTCAACTGGTGAGCTGTATGAAGCAAAATGGAGACATGGGGTTACTGAGATGAGTAGCAAGAGCCTGGGGAAGCCTGAGTACACAATGTGGTACAAAAACAGCCTCGTTAAATTCCACAGCACACAGAGGATCTTGCTTCTTCAAACACTGCAGCTGCAACAAACCCCTCTCTTCAGTTTTCACTGTTGTAATGGCACTGAAGCTCCCACTGAAATCCTGTCCCCCAAGCTGGTTTTGGAACTGGAGGGGGTAAAGCTGCCTTAGTGCAGTGCTATGCTTCAATAACACAACCTGCTTGAACTGCAGCCTGTGACAGCTGAGGCACAGCCACACCGTAATGCGGTCACCATGCTCTGGTGATCCCATCAAGTATCAAAGTGTGTCAAGTAGCAGTGTGCCCTCAGGATTCACCATTCCTTCCTGAGCTAACTTGAGGACATTTTACAGCACTGCATAGCTGCCACAGACATGCACTGAAATGGTGCTTGCCTTCAATATAAAACCATAGCCAGTATTTAGGAAGGCTCAAAGACTGACACAGGGAGGTTTAGTCTCTCTTCTTTTCATTGTCATTCATGTCTAGAGTTTCAAAAGAATTATGCAGGACTGCAATGATTTTTTCATTGAGTGAGTGAGGAATGGAAAGGTTGGGAAACAATGTCAAAAGCAGTGATATTTTATTCACTAGAGAAAAAGCTGTCAAGATACCTCAGTGATGTTAAAATAGAGGGAATTGATAATGCCACTTACAGGAGGCTGGATTTCTGTCATCTTCTCAGGATGCCAATCCTTCTGCCTGCTGCTCTGGTGATTAGAAGAATGAATGGCTTTCTGTAATGCCAAGAGATCCTGACCATCACTGCCAGGCATCTGCAACAAAGTATTACATACTGCTCTCCTAATATATTCTTAACAACAGTTGTAAATCAATTCCCCCAGTTAATTACAGAACACAAGTGAAGCCCATTACTGCAGCAGAATTGCAATGACCTTTCAATATTTTTCCACGTAGTAAGAGCAAGTGGCTGTGGATATCATGCAGATATGATATACCCTTAGCCCTCAAAGCATTCACATGCTGTTAGTGTTATTTGCTGTAAGAGAGAGCAGTTAAACAAGGCTTCAAAAAAAGAAAAAAAAAGAAAAAAAAAAGAAAAAAAATTTCTTGAGCCTCATCTTCATTTTAAAAGCATTCCATACTGCAGTTAAGACCATGGATCAGTTCTATAAATTTATTCCTGAATGAAGCAGATCAAAATCTCTCTAAAATGAAGTTCAGCTGATTTTGCCATCAAAAGCCAAGAACTTTTCCCCATATTTCTTCTCCTCCACAAATAGCCCAAACTAAAGCAAAAATAAACAAACTCCCCTGCCCCACCAACTTGGAAGTTTATGTCAGAAGGAAAAAATATGGAAAGCTTATATGTAGAGTTTTCTCTCATCTCAGGAATTCTAGGCCAAAAAAGGAAAGTTAAAATATAACATTTTTAATACAAGCTGTCTGTTATCTTGAACAATGAGGATAAATAAAAATACAGCAGAGGCATGAGCTAAAATTTAGTTTTCACATGATCTGTTGCTAATATTTGATTACATTTATATGTAAATGAACAGTTTGCATTAAAAAAAACCAAAAAAGTATTTCCAAAATAGTAATAAAACAAACCTGGTTAATTTTTATAATGCCTGAAATGGAATGAAACAGGAGAATTCCTCCTTTAATCTTAATTCCAGGTCTTACTCTCTCTGGAACTGTGTAAATTACATTTTCAGTATACCAAATACTAAACTGAAAATTTTTAGGCATAACCAATTTCAACAGAATTGTCAATTTTATTTAAATTTATTGAACTGGCCCAAGATACTTAACTGGCATGAAGAGAAAGTGATCCCATGAAAATAAAAAACATGCTGCTGTAGTCAGTAAAACAAGTTTACTGGAGCATTTTACAGTGCTACTGTACTTAAAAATTAATACCATGGGTAGAGTGACTACAGGAAGCTTTTTCAAAGAAGAACTATGCTTTAAATTATTCTTTGAATTAAAAAGAGGAAAGAGGGATTTCTTGATGCATGGATTCTCCCCGTTGGTTGAGTCTGTCTGCAATATAAGATACAAATACTAAATGCATAGTATTGAAATTCAAGAGATCTGTCCTTACTTTATTAATTATTTTCATTTTTTCTTTTTTTTTTTTCTTTTTTTTTTTTAATTCTGACAATATATGGTATCAATCCTATAATTTGCCTTTGGAAAATACAATAGTCATTGAATTAAAAAAGCATATAGAACAAATTCTAGAATATCAATGTATATAAAGCATGTAAAAAGAGATCATTATTCTTATATCTGTGTCAATTAGGAATCCAGAATATGTTTCAAAACCTTTTGGAAACAACAGCTAGGTCTTCTTGACCAGTAATTCTGGCAATTATTTGTTACTTATGAAAATAACCTAAAGCAGTATGACATTTCTTATTTTTATACATATGAAATATCAAAGATACAGTAACAGAAATCACTTTCAGAATGAGCAGTTGATAGCTATATCTAAAAGAAATAAAAGTATACTATTTTTAAGCTAGTCAAGAGCTAGGGCTCAAAGATTAATTATTTAAGTTCTAACAAAAATATGCTGTCAACAACTTCATGTTTAACTTCAAGGCCACTGGGTGTTTTAATTTCTGTGACACACCCAAAGATCTTACCAATGGATGCACTAGAATGATGTTCTGGAACACTCAGAACTATCAGGTATTTAAATTGGGAAAGGTATTTCTCTGCTCAGGTACAAACAAGCACAGGACACATATGCTTTGTCTAGCATTAATCTGCCCCCTGAAAGAGAACTTTATAATACAATATAATTATTACATTCCTAAAGAGAACTAAAAGCAAGGGGCTTCAAATGGCTTTCTTTGCTTCTAGATTCCACCCAAGTTAATCAATGAGCCACTAATTAGCATAGCTTGTTTAGGAACTTTATGATCAGAAGAATTTCCTGTTTCAAGTTCAATAAATTAAAAAGGAATCAAAGCATCTCTAGGAAAATTTTTCACCTGCAACTGGTTTTTTTTTTCTAAAACATAATATCTTCAAACCCACAGCTTGTCAAAATCTGCAAAACTCATGTTCCTCTGAAGATAACATCTATTGATACTGTGCACAGCCCTCAGAGATGTCAAATTGGTGCCAGATGACAGCAAGAACTGGGACTCTAGCAATCCTCAAAACCTTTAGCTACATTACTAAAAGACTCCAAACAAGATGAAAAGAAAAATGTATAAGAATAGCTCTGCAAAAAAAAATAAAATAAAATAAAATTGAAAAGAATTCCCATAGCAGGCAGTAAAAATTATTATCCCACGAAGGTCTTCACTTGGACAACTCTAGGGAGAATGATTAATGGGAACAACTCTGCAGGAGGAAGTGTCAGCACCTGGGATAGTTCTGGGCTATCAGAAACTTTGAGAACATCATTATTAAGGATGACTTCATTCCAGTCTCAGGTATCTTTTATGACTCTTATGATGATCATCAGCAAAATGAGACTTGCCAGAGGATATGAGAAGTACACAGTAGCTGCCTATGATGTGCTTCTCTGTGGTGTAACAGTTCTCGTGTCTAATTTATTTGCTGTAGAATTTGCTTGCAGTCTGTATCAGAGTAATATTTGGAATTTCATAATTCTAGGACTCTGTAAGAATTATATATCTCAGAAAAAAACCCTTGGGTAGTCACAAGCTATCAGTTAGATTTTTAATATGAATTAATAGGAAATATTAGTCATGCAGTTCAAGAACTAATACTCTAGTGCTGTTATCAGCTTTTACTACTGAAGTCAAACTTCATGGTGAAATGAAGGTAGTAATTTTTGTTTGTGCTGTAAGATCCTAATTAACATCCCAATGTTTGTTAGGTAGATATTTTCAACTAACAGATGAAGAACAAAGAACAGCATCTGAACGAGTCACTTGTACACTCACTGGTGGGTACAGTTTGTCCCTAGATACTGTCCTGTACAACAGCTGTAAGTAGTAATGAAAGTTTCAGTCTCTGGTTGAGTCCAAAAATCAAGGTGATGTCAGTAAGTACCAAGCTGAGGATGCAAGAGTTTAATCACTGTCTGATTTCACTCCCTTTATTCATCTTGCTGTGAGATACTAGCTCTAACTACCCAACATAATTTTCCCAAATGCAAAGCCTTTCTTTCCCCTCCTCTAGCCCTCTTATGAGAAGAAACAGGAAAAAAGATTACGTATAAATCTGTCCAGTCTTGTAATCAGTAATTTTGTTTTAGTCACACCCTTTCACCAGGAGTGAATGTGATTTACTCCATTCTGAGAATTTTCAAAACTATAGCTGCAGTTATAAATACAGAAACTTTACTTCAGTTACTTCAGTAACTTCAGTTCTTATGGAGATTTTAATTATAAAAGTTGTTGATATGTTAATAAAGCACTACTCTCTGATAGAAGAAAGTTATTTTTAATCTAGTTTCTGGAAGGGAGAATGTAAAAATTTATGAGACACGAAAGGCTTATACCAAATAAAAAAAGCCACAATCCACAGAAAATAAAACATTAAGAATGGTTAAGACACATCATCCTTATTCCAGCCACTGGATACAGCAAGAAGACAGAGGCTGTTATCATTATGCTGCCATGAAAAACACTGGAAAGAATTCTCATCTGTGATAGTTTGACTTCCTCCTAATAGGGTGTGTGAAATTACTTAAGCGTTGAAGATGCAGAGTAAAGCATTTGCTGTTCTTGGAATGATATCACCATATCCTGCAAAAGAATTTGCTGCAACATTAACTTAAAATTTGCTTCAAAACTGGCTCTCAAGAGGTCCAAATGAAAACAAATATGCACACATCTAGTAGGTGAAAAGGCAGATAAATAAACCATGAACAGGTAAAGAATTTGATTTTTATATAGAGAAAAAAAGAAAATGAACAAAGAGATACACACTGGCAAGCTCATAAATAAATACAATGGGACTGTACTAATCTGGCATTTTAAAATGATATAATTCAAAATTGATAAACATATTTTCTGTTAGGAATACTGTATACTTACGGTTTGAGATTTCTTCTTTTTCTTTTTTATTGCCCTGAAAAAACCTTGCTTTTCTTTCTCCTTTAGCTGTTCTGAGTGACTGTTAAGGTTTTCAGGACTTTTCCTAAACACGAAATAAGGTATTGTAAGAGGGATTTTATTTGGATGTTATATAAACTGTGTGTAGTAATGAGGTGTAATGCCAAAGAATGCGTATTATTTATTAAAGCAAACACATTCTTAATGTTTTAGCATTCATTGGTTCAAGGGTTACTATACGAATACCAGATAAATAGTCTTATTAAATGGGATAGGAGGAACACAGTGTTAGGGTAAAATGATTATCTCAGACCAGTGAATAGTTATTTAGGGATAAGGAAAGCATGCATGTCTTTTTTTTTTTTTTTAAGACAGAATTTAATATTCAAACCAAAATATCACACACAAGGTCTTTTAGAAAAATGAAAATCATATCTGAGAGCACATACAAATGGTGATGAGGTATAAAAGCAGAGGTCCAGTTTATCCATTGCTTGCTGGAGAGCCAGGAGTTGCAAAGGTCGCCAAGAGAGAATCAATGTCAAGTGAACTTCCTGACCTTTGCTGACAGGGTTCCAAATTTATCACCAGGGAAGCTGGGGAGCTACTGTTGTCCATTTCAACTTAAAAACCTCAGTTAGTTTGTCATGCATGGGTGAGACAGTGCTGGCAAAAGAAGATGGCCCAAAAGTGGAACAAGCGACTTGCCTGAAGACCAAATTTTCACCTTTTAACTTTTTTACATCTGAATTAACTACAGCTGTTAAATAACATGTTGCTTTAAGTACACACAGTAAACTATGTATTTAAAGTACTGATATGGGCACCATAAAAAGAAGGTTTACATAGGACACTGAGACACAGCTGAATGCCACTCCAGTGCCCTTTAATAAAATAGTCTGAAAAATGGAAATGATGCAGGAGGTGTCACAGATATCAATTCAGAGATAGGAAGAATGGCCTATATTAAAGGAGTTAGAGATGCCACTCTCTTTAGCATGTTAAAACCCACAGCCAAACCAGCCCCAACATTTAGTTTCCCTGATTGCGGCGCACAAGTGCTGTCCAGGAGGAAATTACAGAGTATTAGAAGGATCTTTAAACATCACAAGTAGGTGAACGATGAAGCCAGAGAAGTCAGATTAGAATTGAGGCACTGATTTTAACAATGAGATTCATTAATTGCCAGAACAAACTCTTTAGTGATGGAGTGGATTCCCCATCTTTCACATTTCAAATCAGAGCTGCATGCTCTTCTGGGAGACACGTTCAGCAGGTGTGCTATTGGGCCTCTATGCATTATGTTAATGGCAACTAACAAACAGATGATTGAATAGTCCTTTTTTTTTTTTTTTACTCTGAAGTTATATTAAAAAAAAAAAAGAAAATAAATTATTCCATTGTCTTGATTGAAAACTTAAAGGAAAGCCACAGCTCTCAGGGCTCTGGATGACAAAAAGGAGCAGCTTTTCTTGGAGCAACTGTAATGTAGCAATGCTTAGCTGTCTGCTATAGTTATCTCTGGCTTCTAATTCTGGCTTTAAATGCTATGCTATCAGCTGGTGATTCAGCTGCTACTACATGCCAAGCTGACATTTTTTTCCAAGCAAATGTGAAACACATAATCAGGGTAGGAACCACTGGAGTCATCCTACTTACTGATGAGTATCCTCATTCTAACAGGTGGTTCCATCAATTCCTTAATTCCTCCAGAAAACCACCTCAAGCTTGAAATTCTACCTGGTTCTAAATATAAATACAAGCAAGTGTTCAAACACCGCAATAAAGCCCAATTGTTGAGTAAGAGAAGGAGCTTAGAGGAAAGACTTGTAAGCAGAGAGCATAGTGGAAATTTCCCTAATTTAGATTTTTTGGAACTTTCATCTAGATCCAGGAAACACATTCAGGTGCACAACCATATAGATTTAACATGAAAATTACAATGCTACAGGGAAAAATCTCTATATTGAATATAATCATTAGATTGAAAACACATATTTGAAATAAACTGGATTGCTCTGGGTTTCTGTTTATGGCACGTCCCTGTATTTGGCACCACCACACAACAGCAGCAACACAGTGTTGTATTATTCACTTAAAGGACCAAAGAGAAAGCCTGGGAATAGCCTACTGTCAGTTTACAGATTCTGTGAACTAACAAGACTGGCTTAACACAGACAAAACACCCACTGAATTATTTACTAAACGATTCTTAATTTGTCAGCAAAGTTGGAGGACAGATGCACCCTGAGCATCCTGCTTGTACTCTGAAAGTCATGTGTATGGGGCCGAGAATCTTCTGAGCCTTTTCCCAAAGGATCTACTGTGCATTCACATCTGCAAACTTCCCAAACCACAGCCCCAGTGCAAGTCACCAGCACAGTCACTATTTTGCCTGCTGAGGCACCAGTCAGATCATAAAGAAGCCTCTGTGTGTTACTCTATATGGTCCTTTAACATTTTTTCAGTGTCTTGCTATGGCTTTTCTGTCACAGTCTATTCTAAAATAGAGATCTATTTTTTTTTAAAGGAGAACTTAATCTTTAGAACAAAACTTGGAACATTTTTGCCATACTTTAGACAGAGATTTATTCAAGTGTGATTCTTTTATTTGGCTCACCGAACCTGGATGAGAAAACTGCTCCCTACAGCAGGTAAGCAGAGATAAGTAAAATTCTGCACCAGCATTTCATCTTTATGTCACTACAGTGACCAGACAGAGGATGAAAATGAAGGAGCTGAGAACTCTGCTCATTTTTTCAATTGCTGCTTACCCAAAAGCCAGTGGTTTTACACCAACGGGTTTATGTCACTAACTCCTATGACTCATATTGCAGCACAGTTCTCTGAAAAAGCACTGACCTTGAAAAATGACTGCTTCAGAGCACATGCTCATTATGTGAAGAGAGTGAACATATATAGCATTATACCAGGAAGCTCAGCACCAGGATTCTGTACTGAGTAAAAATAGAGCAGAACATTTTGATCAATGAAACACTGGGATATTTTAGGTGCCCTAAAAGATAATTTTCAGACAATGGACAGTACAGGAAAAAATTAGGAATATCAGAAAAAATCTGTATGGAATAGTCACTCAACACTGAACTCTTACAGTCAAACTGCAAGTATCTTGGTATTTTGCACAGAACTTCAGCTCTTGAGAGAAGTTACACTACAATCTGTACAAAGCATCTCTGTTAACAGCAAAAAAACTAACTGTAAAGAAAAGCCACAACTCGGAGAGCTCACCCTCAAGCAGAAACCAAAGGCAAAACATGCTGGTTTCTGTTATTTTATCTTTGTGTGCTTTTTGCATATAAATACATATAATATAGATCACATCGGTTATTCTGGTCTGATATCTGGAAAAAGCACAGGTACCAACACAAATTCTGTGAGTATCACTAATATTTATTGCCATGTACAGAGAAGGAAATCCAACTTCATGCAGGTAAACCGAGATGTAATAGCAAACATGCATGGGGCAAGCAAGGTGATGTGCTTTAATGTTAACTAAAAATAATAAATAGTAAGCATGCTGCATTCATGCTGCCATAGACAGATGCTTATGTAGACAGCTCTTTTTGGAAGGCAATTCCTCATGCTCATTTCAGTTACTCTTCAGCAATTCAAATCTCAGCAGGCAACCTGGCTTGGAAATCCTCTTTTAACTGCCAGTATACTACTGTCTTTTCTCAACCACTGAAAATTACATGAGAAAGATTCTGGTCTAATGGAGGAGTTAGTGGAGTGTTTGAAGTTTTCTTCAGAAGGTAAATGAACGAACACTACCTCTCCAAAGGCAAAAAATGTCAGAAAATAATTAAGCTCTTCAGATAGATGGCTTACTTAAGGTAAGATTCTCAATCCCACAAGCTGAAGCACATAGTAAAACTTCTTGGTCTAAAAGTCTGGCATCAAAAGCTTCAACATTAGAGATCAAATCTGAATAAGCCCTAGATTTACTATCTTATGTGCAGTATACCACCCAGAAGTCACTAAAGCTGCTAGATCACCTGAGGTTATGGCATCACTAAAAATAGTATACAAATGAATGTATACATACATACACATGTTTTATACCCCACCCCTCCACCCCCCTCAGTATCATTCAACATTAGTAAACATAAAAAACTGGAAGTGGTTGATTTCATAAACTGACAAAGTATATACTTCACCAGGCTTATTCTGGGATCAGAATATTGGTAACTGCAAATTCTGGAAAGCTTCCTTGCAAATAACATTACACTACACCATCTAACTTTGAGTACAAAACAAAACCACTGATGAGAGGGGAAGGGTCACGAATCGAGGCATAGGTTACTAGACCTGGCAGGGAGGCTCAGATCTTGCCAAATAGATGAATAAAGCAAATATTCTGGATGACAATGCATATGCAGGAGTCCTTTGCAGGAAATGTCAGAGGGAAAGCAATTAGGAAGGTGCACATCTTCAAGTTATGCAGAGCAGATTCCTGAAGCCTTAACCAGTGTAACACACACAGGTGATTTTTAAGCTTCCAAATTTTAAATTTCCTGATTTTTTTTACAAATTCAGGAATTCTGTAAATTAACTGGAAAGTATTTACAATGCAGCAACAGTTGTATTGCACAGGTGAAAAAGATTTGAACTAACTTGCTCAGGTATCAGTAGCCTTCTAGTTTCAGGGACAGTAAGAGTGACTCTGTTGTTCCACTGAAACAGCAATATTATAGCCACTCATGTCACCTTTACTAAACACTGTATTATTTCAGAGACTTGAAAAAAATAATGGTAGAGAGATAACTGTAAGCCTCTGACACTTAAGAGGAGGAACAGGCTTTTCTTTGTTCTTTTCTTGAATGACAGTGTTTCTATGTAATATGTACACAAGAATAATAAATACCTATTTCCCCTTGTAATTCTTTTTGCAGGATGGTATGAAGAAGATATAACAAGCTGTTTGTCATAGAATAAATACATCTATAAGGACATAAAATGTCTAAACAACAAAGCTTTCCAAATATCCCCCCAAATATCTTGTAGGCAATCAATGCCAACACTTTCAATATAATGTGAGATGAAGTATTACACGTTGAAGTTTATTCCAAGGAAATATTTAGAACTGTAACAGTGGTAAAGATAACTCAGGCCAACATTTTGGCACGCTGGCAGAACAAGATTAAGCATCTTGCCTATATCTGCTGATTTTGCCCAGCTCAAGACAAAGCTTGTACAAGTGAATGAGAATCAAACATCTACTCCTGCATCAGTAAACTCAGGAAGTTCAAGGAAAATAAATGTTGGCAAAGAGAAGATTTTTCTAGAAAGATGAAAAAACTGCCATTTTAAAATTGAAATTGTCTAAAGTTCAGAAATGATCTAGTGTTTAAGAGTAAAACCTGATGACAAAAGTCGAGTTTATAACATCTTTATTTTAAAGAGGCAGGACAGTGGGGACAGGGTGAAGAAATGCACACAAAGACAAGGGAACATCTGTGACAATTGAGTCTAGCAAACATTCACAAAATCTTTGACAGAAGAAAGGCAACACAAAGCAATAGTATGAGAGAAGCAATATTTTACAGTAGTGGCAAGTCCAGGTGGAATACACGTCACTCATAATTCAAGATGAATTGTCATGTACCAGTTACGTATGCCAGTCAAACATCAAATATTTACTTCATCATAAAATTGATGTAAGCAGAATCACATTCCATTAGAGCTTTCAACATTTTTATAAGCGTTTACACAATTTCTATACATAAAATTAAGTAGAGGAACATAGACTCTACATCACTCAGGAATCTGATTAAGCTGCATTTATGGCACAGAACAGTTTTGCAACAACATTAGACCATTGCCAGGACAACTTGCACAGAGTTAACATGTAGAGCTGGGCAGGAAACATTTTAGGAAAATAGGGAGTAGGAAAAGCAAAGAGAAAGAAAAGTGCATGCCAAAATAGCAGTAACTTGGTGTTGCAGGCACTGCCATTCCTCCCATTTCATGGGAAGAAACACTTATTCTTCTGAGGGTTCTGATCTCAAAGGAGCTGTTCCAATTTGTGAAATATTTGAGCACATTAATTGGAGCAAGGACTTAAATCCAACTGTCTCAAAGTTAGGGCCATATTCACTAGATCATATTCAACATCAGTGTGGTCCTTCCACTATTTCAACAAGATGAAACAATATATTCAAGAGAATATATTGGGGGGAACAAAGAACATGCTCCAGAATAACCACTAACTTCTGGTTCAGGGAGTTCTCTTGTTAGATCTAAGATCCTGGGTCAGACCTCTGGTTTAAATAATGAAAAACAAAGGCCATGCACTTGAATTCCTCACATGCCAAAAAATAATGCCAGCCCAAGAATATTTGTTATTTTGAGTGTATCTCTGGTTTTGACTGGCAATTCCATCCTGGAGCTGAAGAATCTTCCCAAGACTGATGGATATCAGTCTGTTCCTTTGATAAGTTTTGGGTTTGGTAACTTGGCATTGTAAGCAAAAGCAAAAAAAAAAGTAAAAAAATTCCCAACCAGCTCTAATAACATATGCTATTATTTCAGTTCAGAGTTAAAATAACATTACATGTTTTTTTTGCAGTCACCATATAATAAAAGGTAATATATATTGCTGAATGATATATAAAGCAAAACAAGATTCCATTTGGCTTATGTTATATGCAAGACAGAACGATTCAGATATGAAGGACAATAATATATGTAAAAGGGTTCAACAATAGGAATAAATACCTTCTTTAGCCACATAAGTCACAAAATAAGTACCACCTTTTTACATAAATGACTGGATTCCTCAGCTAACTTCCACAAAATGGATGTGGGTGGAGCTACTGAAGGACAGGAAGCAGATTCTAGTGAATCAGAGCAGGTGACAAGGGTTCTGGAGTAAACATCTTCTAGTGCTGACATGGACACAACCTGGACACAAGCTGAAATACCAGTTGTTTCCTTACCCCACCCCCTAGCTAGTTTTTAAGCAGATAATTCACATGTTCGTGTGGAAACACATTAAGCCAACAAACTACTGAAATAGTTTTTTGATAGCATGATTTTATCACACTTTCAGAGAGCAGTTTCAGATAGAAACATAACTGAACCATGTGAATACATCGTGTCCATTCCTCTCACCAATCCTTTGCATCTGCTTATTTTATTCAATGTGTTTTACTGTGATTGAACAAAGTAGATTAAGAGTATTTTAGAGCTGAACAGCTCTCAGAGCAACAAAATTAAAGTATTTCCCCTTAAGTCCTGCACAGCTATGCATATGTTGTCATTCTAGTAGTAGAATTCTAGCTAAATGTTCCATGTTATATAATGGAGCCATGTGATGCTTTTAATCTCTTTAAATCAATATACACCATTAAGATGTTGCTTAGTCCATTTTCCCATAGAACATACTTATTTCCTTCTGTGGTGCATAAGCAAAAAGGGCAGTAGTCCCCACTGTAGGCTGAATATTATATTCTTCATTAATACAGTCCTATTTTATATATGAAAACATGCATTTTGATATTTGTTTCCATTTGTCTGACAATTCATGCTTCTGGTCTGGAATCCAGAGGTGAAGCTATCCATACTACACACATACAAGTGCTTTGTATTATCTTTAACCAAGATTAAAAGTGGAAAAAATCAGGAAATACTGGACAAAGTATATATACTTTAATGCATTCAGTGTGATGGTGTAATGGAATATTTCTTGTTGCTCAAAAGGGGACAGAAAACATGCAATACTATGTCAGTATAGTCAGAGGAAGCAACTAAGCACATATAGACAACTGGAATTTTTGAGAAAAACACAGAGGTTTTTTTCCCTCCTGCTAAAAATTCCCTTTTTTTTTTTTTTCTTCTTTCCCTGCCATTCTCTACACATTTGTGTAAATAACAACTCACCAGGTATCAAAGGTGGTTTGTCTCTTTGAGTGGTTTGCCACCGTGCTGCTGTCTGCTGGTAAGACAGAGGCTCTGTTTGACACATTGTTTTCTATGTACGTACTGTCTGGACGTGGAGATGGAACTGAATAGAGAAAGAGCAAACAATGGATATTGAGCTTTCTAAAAAAAATACCTTCCAGCTCTCTTGTGTCCTCTCCATCTCTTTTTCAGAAACAAGAGAGTGAAGACACAGTTGTACTTTAGTTATGAGTGAAAAAAGCCCCTTATTTTTACAGTTTGGAAAGCTGTTATAGTTTCATGATTAAATGTAAAATAAACCATCATCAGAATTTGGCTCAGTTGTCATTACATCTGAGAACATTTCTGTATGTAGGAAGCCAAAAGTTTGATTGATATTTAAAAATGGGAAAAGAATATAAAGTTTGAATACTATTACTAAAGACACAAAACACTCCAGCTTACACTTTCTCTTCACTTATACCTTAAAAAAAGTAGTACTCATTTTGAAGAAAAATTACTTTGGATTATAACTAAGATTATAAAGATATCTCTTACTAAAGATATTTCTCCATAAAATAGAGAGGATCAAAATCAAATGGTATATATTTTTCAAGCAGACACTGTGGTTTTGAAAACAGGTTATACATATCTAGAACATAAATTTATTGGAATTACAAATACCACCAGAAATATCTGCACTGGAATAAAATCTGGATCAGATACCAGTTGTAGCATTACTGCAGCATCACACTATGTGATCTATCAAACCCAACTCTGTGTTGTCTGAGTTGAATAAATATGAATTTACTTTTTCATACTAACTTTTTTTCTATCAATAGTTTTTGCATATCCTATTATCAATGTATTATTTAAATACAGTATCATTTTTTCCAAAGTAATAATTAAGTCTGTGAAATCAAATAAATTTTTTTCATAGATAAAGTTAAAGAGTAAAATAGAGGTTAAACCTCTATTTGATAAGAAATTGAATAAATCCTAGATCTACAGTTTTCTTAGCACATTACTTGTGAAAAGTCATTCTTCCTTGGGACTTCAGTTTCACTATGTATAAAAAAAGAAGGATATGCCATGTTTTAGGAGTGTTTTAAGGATTAAGAAAGGCAATTCAAGATTGAAGATTCTGAAATATTCTCTGTTGCATGTGCTACAAAACCTTACACTTCAAATGCATTGCTCAAAACAGAACAAGCTTTAATATTGCTCACAGGTTTTATTATTGCAATGGGACATTTGCAAAGATTGACACATCAGCCATCTGACCAAAATGAATAGGATCAGAGGGAGATTTATAATTCTATTTAAGGATATTAGGTGACTCATAATGGAATTTTAGCTGATTGGGACTTCTTGAGGTTCAGGGGAGCCCCACAAGCCTTGTAACACTTGCAGGACAGTAATGAGATTCTTATCATCCTTGTCTTTTACAAGAGGATTACCCAGGTTTAGCCATGAGGCAGCTGCTCAGAAATCACCATCTTCTGTGTACCATAATAGAACATCAATTTACATGTATATTTAGAAGTACACATACACACACATATATATGCACATGTGCAGTCATCCTTTATTTGTTCTAAACTGGGATCATAAAAGGGTGCTTTTGCTTGTAGGGAGCCCTGATCTTTACTAAGACTGAACAAAAGAAATGAATATAGGTTTTGAGCAATGAAAACTAGCATTACAGTTCTATACACCACAGTACCTGAACTAGAACAGTAAGATATAGTGTTAGTAATAATTTAAATTAGGAATTTTAAACATTAATGAACTGCTTATTCTGTTAGTAATTTATTTTGTTTAACTCTCCCTCATAAATGATCTGCTTTACAAGGTACTGAACTGGATGTATGTTTTAATCAAATAATGTATTAATACAGTTTCTGCATAGAACCTAGCAGGTCAACCCAGTCTCTGAAAGTGGGTAACAATTCTTGTTCCAATATTTTTTTTAGTTGTTCATGTCAATTCTCTATCAACTTCTGCTATTTAATATATATTCCATATTAAAATTCTTGTTTGATTTTGAAAGATTCACCATAAAATTACCTCTGTAAAAGCTGCCAACTCTTCTTGGAACAGGGTCATTATACAGAATTCTATTTTCCTTAGTAGATGCTCCATCTTCTGTGTGTGGATCATGATATGCTCCACCCTAAACAAAGGAACAATCAGCTATTTAAAATTAAAGATTATAAATGGATTTGCATTTTTTATCCAACATACATAAACAAGAAACCCCAAACTTAACCACAAACTTATCCTTTCATGTTATTAATAACTGCCAATATCAAATCACAGACCATGTAATCACTAATTACTTGGTGTGCTGCTCGCTTGCTTTTTCTAAAATGACAAAAATATCATTAAGAAAATTTTGCCTCTTAGTTGTCATTTTAAGGACTTAAACATGACTCAGACCCTCAGTTTTTTTGCTGTGAATGAAATGCAGTTTTAACATCTCTGGAGGAATCTTTTACTGGAGGCCTCGTTAAATTAATTCCTGATGGAATCTAGTTAATCTGTTACTGGCAAATTTAAAAAAGCAAACAGGAAAGGCATGTAATTTGTGATAATTACAACATCAAAGCACTGGCTCTTATCAGCTGTTATACAGTAGCACCTAGAGGTACCAACAGTCACAAAATCTACTGTATGTAAAATAAAAGGTAGTCCCAAAACTAAGAAATCTAGAAGCTAAATAGTTAAATCAGACTGAATAGCAAAAATTTTTCCTGAACACCCTGCTTCCTGGAAGTGCTTAGGGCAAAAGCTTAAATAAACCCTTAGAAACATTCATATGCATGTAATTTGCCACCAAATATAATTTAATGCCACTCTTAAATTAATCAGATGCTGCAATTTTTCCTGCAGCATGGACCCACCAGTTAAAATTCAATGATCTCTACAAGACCATATGGGACACTGTAATGAAACCCCTATGTGAATTTCAATCTAGAAAAAACAACCACAATTAAAACCTGAGGTTTCAATTCACTATATGAGTGATTTGCAAAACCCATTTTGACTTTTAGTAATGAAGATCTGGCCTTTCTGTTAAGAGATAAAACAACCCTTGAAACTGTGCTAAGATGAGAAGCAAGAAGTGCAGCTAAATCAATGCTTTAAATCAGTTTGATTCTTCTAAAATTTACATCAGGCTGAAGCATTTGATTAAATTACTACTTGTATAAGAAGCTTATTTTTTTGCCAGCAATTTAAGTTACAAATATGAGACAGCAACAGCAACTTGATTTTCTCCTGCTTACTCCCTTTTGTGTATATTTAATTTAAAATTAAAAAGAAACCTTAAAACAAAAGTGTTGTACTTTTGACTTGAAAAGTCCCCAAACTAATACTGAGTGCAAGTTTTTTGGTTTTGGTTTTTAAAGTAAGATTTAAAAGCCTGACAAAGCATGTTTTTCTTTAAGAAGATTTGGTAGAACTAAAGAGAAAAAAAAAAAGAGAAATTAGAAGTATGGAAGTGTGGATAATTAAAAAAATACAAGCAGAAAGCAAGAATCAAAAAAATATTTCACAACACTTATGTTATTCCTGATTTTTTTTCTAGTTCAGTAATCCTGAAGAAAGTGAATTTTTCTAATTTCTAATGCATAATGTAGAAGGAAAAAAAAAGGAGGGGGGAGAACAGGAAGGATCCAAAGTGCTACTTCCTTGTCAAAACGCCTTTGAGTCATAAGAAGACTGAAAATGTAATTCCATTTTGTTACTGAATGTAGCATAAACAAAAACAGTTTTGTGAATTTACACTTGCCATCCGTTTCAGAACAGTACTTTTCCTTTCAGAATTTTGATGGTTGAAATATGTATTTAAAAGCATTAATTGAAGGCTTAAGTTTAAAAGCACCTACCATAAGAGATAAATAAAAGTTCTTTGCAAATGATTAGGCATTCCAAAGAAAATGAAAATTAACAAAAACTTCAGCATTAAGATATACATCAACTTTTCAAATGAAAACAAAATTTTGTAAACCAATTGTCAAAAGTAAAAAAATGATCTGATAAAAAATCTGCCTCTATATAATGTAAAATTAAAAAAATACTTATTAAATGACTATCTGCTATGTAATATATAAAAAGATCTTAATGTGCTGAAGAGTATAAGGTGCATGAGCTTTTATTTCAAAACCTCAACTGCTGGTGTTTTTGCTCTCCTGCAGTAAAATCCTGAAGAATAAGTAATATTTAACTTGGATGGAATGAGAGAAATTACTACACAAAGGAAAAAAAAAAAACCAACAAACTGGTGAAATAGAGTTGCTGTAATCCCTTTTAAGTACCTTTTTTTAAATTATTGGGTTTGTTTTTTTGTATTACATTGATTTATTCTATTTTTATGAGATCTTTTTTCATGGGTGAATACACAAAATCCTTACACACTTTTCTCCCCACTGTACTAGAGGCAACCACTACCTGAAACCTCTTTTTTATGCTATTTGCAGACTAGTATCAAGTCAGCTATACATATTTTTTACATAAAGTAAGTAGGCAGAGATTTTTAGTCTCTCACAGTAAAGAATAAGTTTTAGACCTCAAATAATAGTTGCAGTTCTTTGACTTCCTTCAATTTGTCAACAAATCTGAACTAGATATTCTCTCCTTAGAAGTCACTTTATCACAGATGTACATGTAGAGAAAGAACCACTCATTTTTGTACTTCTCTATGCATCATTTTGCTCCAGTATGTGTCAATGGTGCAATAATTTAATGCTTTTGGAACAAATGCAGTCATCTTTATACATCTGATGTGTAAACATCATGTAATTCAGAAGTGTTGTGTAATGAATATGAATCAACACCAGAACAAGCCCTACCTCCACTCCTTAAATAATGCTATCAGTAAAACACAAGGTATCTAGTGATAGTAATGACTGTAAGGTGTCAATCTACCAGTGGCTTCTCCAACATAAAATATCTACTCTACCCCAGTTATTATTCTTACTAATCAAGATAAATATGGAATGTTTTGATATTCCTCTAGTAATTGATGGCATTTCAACCATAATGTCCTGCTATAAGCAAGTGAAAAGCTCACTTCAAAAATTTACGTTAGCACTCACAACAGAAATATATACATGGAAAACTGAATAATTAAAAAAAATCAGAAGGTTAATTAAGCAAAACAAAAAGCTAAAAATTACATCAGACAGTGTACTCAGATTAAGAACTACTGATGTAATTTTAGCTTCAGAGAAACTTTTTTTTCTGTTCTCTCATTACAGTACTTTAAGAGAATGGTATTCACAGTCCATTTATTAAAACAATTTTCTCATTTTGCACTTGAAATATTTAACTTTCTGAAAAAAAACCCCAAAAAAACAATAAAATCCCTTGCCTTACACTAAGACAAATACATAAATAGCTGCATACAGACAGAACAGAGAAAGCAGGACACTGTCCTCACTTGAAGGAAAGAGAGGAAGGAAAGCCTTCTATAACAGGCAATATTTTCAACTAACCCTATTAGTATCTTCTGTACAGTCTTCTCTTGATGAGCCAACAGATCTTGTGAGTGACTTATGCTGCACCTGTGGAGATAACAGTTGCAGGCTGTTTGCTCTGGCTGCCATCCCTTGCCCTATGCTTAAGCCACCCTCTGAGCCCTTTGACCTCACTCTGTCCCGGCTCACATACATAGAGTGTCTATGAGGGCGTTGCTGTGAAGAAAAAGGACTGGTATAACCTAGACCATAGGAAAAGGATTCATGTGGAGCAGATAGAGAGTGGGAATGGCTTCCATCCATGTGATCTGGCAGTTTTAACTCCTCCATTGTTTTGGAGTGCCTTGTCGATGGTCTTCGGGTGTCCAAGGTACCCTCGCTGCGGTTATTCCTCCCGGACGGACTGAGCATAGTTCTGTTATCGCTGTGGCGAGGAGCGGATGGACTGGTAGGAGAGTTCAAGTCCATACAGCTGGATGGAAAATACCTACTGCTGTTCGGTTCTGCAGCTTGGGCCCTGGCCTCGGAAAGATTGCCCACGGATTTGGAGTCTGTCAGAACCCCGTGGCTCTTTGACTTTGTCCGATAGGACGGACTCTTGGAGGACTGGGGGATCGTATCGATGTAGCTGTGGCGACTGTGCTTGTCCACGGGCTGCAGCGTCCCAGTTTTGCTTTGAGAAGTTTCCATAAACGAGTGGCGGTTCTGCTGAGATCTGGTGTTAGACTTCAGGTACTTTGTGCCTGAAGAATCAGAACTTTTTGGGTCTACGTTAAAATCAAACTCTGTTTTTGCCTTTGTGTCCTTTGGGCTAAGAAGATGGGGCATGTTATTATTGGCCAGATCCTTGTTGCCAGATCCAGGTGTGTTGCTTGGTTTTTTTGCATGCATTGGACTATGTGCAGCTCCGGGGAGGTTTCCATTTAAAAAGCTTTCATTTGCTGGAAGACCCTCTTCTCTTGGCCCGCCAACCCCTAGTGTCTGTATATCCTTGCTGTTTGATCTGTGGTGTGACTGCAAGGCAGAACTTTTGCTGGCTTGATTTCTACATTAAAATGCATAAAGAAGCATTAATATACCAGATTACATATTCATGCATTAATATCTTCAACAAAAGTACACTCATTTCAAAAAGGAGTTGCCATTTAAAGCCACAAAATTTAACTGCAGTAAGATCAAATACTGCTAACTAGCCATCAGAAGCTCCACTAAAATAACAGATTTGCAAATGTTAGTACATTGTCATTTTGTTCTGGTTATATCCTAATGGACAAACAGAGCTTTAACTAATGCATTTTGCTAAAAAAAAGGAAAAAAGAAAAAAAAGAAAAAGATAAACAAAATACAGTCACAGAAATTCCAACATATATTTACACATTTATGCATGTGTGTAATGAATATATGTACACACCAACACTGTAAGCACTACATTATGAAAACCAGTTGTATATCTGTTGAAAAAAAATCTTTAATACATCCGTCATGTCAAAGTGAAGGTAGAACAATAAAATCTGATGGCACTGTCAGAAAAAAACCACATGATCGATGCTCCAAGCCATCTAATGTATGTCTGATTTGGAGGGGGAAAAAGAGGTTATTGTGCTGGTAAAGATATCCAGATGGAATGAGCCTGAGCTCATGGCTAGGATTAAAAGCCACTATCATTGTGTACTTCAGTGTGCAACATTTGGGAAAGCTTTTGTCAGAGGAATAGCACAAGGCTTCTTGTAATGAATTATTTTATCCACTAGTAAACCTGGTTTGTTGCTGTATTACAATCAAGCAGATTCTCTCAAGCTATGTGTGTTCAACAAGGGAATCACTGAGCAAATACACCCTGCTTTAAGTTCAAATAGACTAGACTTGATTCACAACTGCAGCAACTGACAAAATTCTGTTCATCCCCAATTTGGAGCATGATCAACACACAAAATTTTCAGGAAGCTAGCTGTGAGAAGTCTGTCTGAATTTTGAACTTTCAAATATCAAAACCTTGGACAGGTTTGCACATGTACAGTAGTGGTAGCATTCCAAAGAAAAGAGCATTCCTTTGGGATCTCAGGCACCCTCCAAGCCACAAGATTCCTACTGTTGTTCAAGAAAAAGATTAACATTTTTTTAAGATGTGGAAGACAATGATTTTTTTCCTTTGTCACAGAAATGGCTTGAAGGTTGTCTTGTTTTGGTTTCTTTTTTCAAGAAGCATTCAGCCTGATGCTGAAAGTCAGTAAAAATTTCAGCTCGAATAGTAAAACTGTGTCATTCCATTACTCAATGCAGCAACATGGAGCAATAAGTATGTACATAACCAGTCAGACGACTACTTCTTCTTTCTTGTAGATGATGTTGTATGTAAGCAAGACAGCAACTCACTCATGGGCAGAGCAAATGTCAGTGATGACAGTGACACGAGTACATTTACCTGTTAGATAAAGTGTTGCTGTCCACGTGGTAAGGTTTTCTCTTAGCTGAGCGTGAAGGTGAACTTCCGCAGCGATCCAGCAGTCTTTGGGTTTGGAACGAAGGATGGTTCAAACATTGCTCTGTCAAATACCTATCTGCTGGATCTAACTTCAGTAAGTTCTTTGGAAAACAAATCCCAAGTGTAATCGTTAGTATCTGTACTCGCATCCGCAAAATATAGAACAAAAAGAACTTTACTGGGATAGATTTTTAATCTCCAGAGTTTCTGTGATTAGCTGTAACTGCTAGTGTGATTTCATGGTGCAGTAAACTACATGTGATACAAAATAAACACAAAACCATTGTTCTACTTAAGGGATGAAATGCCTCAACCTTGCTTATTATGAAACATGTATATGTGCTATATGCATATAATGAATATATACATACATATATGTTTATTTGTGTATTAAAATATGTTTAAAATACAAAAATATCCAGAATTTTAA
>JANHGL010022701.1:0-68255 GCA_024611195.1 Ceyx melanurus | reverse complement strand
CAACCGTTACGAAACCGAGGTTCTAACTAAGAGATGGAAGGCGCCAGGCTTGGATATTATGAAACATGTGTATGTGCTATACGTATATAATGAATATATACGTACATATATTTATGTGTGTGCTTAAAATATGTTTAAAATACAACAATGTCTAGAATTTTAAAAAATCTCTTTTATGTATATACCTATACATGTTTAAAATACATGTATTTTAAACATATTTCAGGATATACCTTACAATAACATTGATTAGAATGAAAAATATTAAATTATCCAGTAATAAAATGTTACAATGAAACCCACTTCATAAAAAAACCAAGCATATGTGAAGATTCTTACACAAAAACTTTTAAAGTTATCTTTAAAAATACGCAAATGTAAGAGTTCTGGTTTTTATGCGTTCAAGCCCACTCATACTTTTAACAAATCATCTAAAGTGTATCCAATGCACTCAGAATAACATTTGTGATATAATTGTTAGATCTGCTGTGATTCTAAACAAAGACACTTTCTGACATGTAGAAAATATTTAGTCAAAATTGAAAGCCAGTAGGTTGGGTATTTTCATAAGTTTTAAAGGTTTCTTGCAGGAGCAGGACAATATAAAACTTGGATTCTTTGAACATGTACAACTGTCAGCAAGGATAAAAGCTTGAAAGAAGTAAAAAGAATAGCTATTTTCAAGGGTTATATAGGTTAAATAGAGAACATCTCTGTGTATACACAATGCATATCTTTATATGTATTAACATAGTATTCAGCGATCCAAAACTGCTTTTCCCTTCAAAGGATCCCTGCACTTCAGAATGGAAAATGCTCAGGGAACAAAGCAAGTGACACACAACACTCCCATGCAGTTTGTTCCTACAGTACTCTACTATCTTCCTTTCTCAAGTGACAAACTGTCTCCTGAGTAACAAACATTTTCTTTTCCCCTTTTTTCAGGTGCTTATCACTAGTGGCTCAAATGGCTAAACACACATGAGAAGGCCACGTGTGATATCTACATTCCTTATCAGAAGAGAGGATGTCCCAAGGCTTCCCTCAAGTGCCTGTACATTAACTTGCAGAGCCTCAACCAGAAGTGAGGAGAACTGGAAATCCATAAGGAGGCACAAGGCTGTGAACCTGCATGGAATCACAGAGAAGTAGTGGGACAGGGCTCATGGCTGAGGCATGATCTCTGCTGGATACAGATGACTTCAGAAGGAACAGGGTGGAGAAGGAGAAAAATGGCACTCCATTTAATTGAGTTCCTGGGTGGCATCAAATGCCAGCATGAAAAAGAAGGTATATCCATTGACAGTCTCTGGGTCAGGATTAGGAGGGAAAGCAACATTTGTGACATTATGGTGGAGGTTTGCTACCAACCATGCATTGAAGAGCATGAAGAAGATGAAGACAATAACTCTCTACAACAAGCATAAGTCTCCTGATCACAGGTCCTCATCCTCCTAATAGGCTTAAACTATCCAGACATCCAGCCTGTGTAGGTGATCAAGGAGATTTCTAGACTATGTTGGTGGCAATTTCCAAGTGCAGCTGCTGGAGAGGCAAATCAGCCAAGGGTAGGATAGGACTTAACTCTACTTGACCTGCTGCTCAACAACAGTGAAGTGCTGTTGGCAAATCTGATAAGGGAAGACAGCCTGAGCTGTAGTGACCAGGAGATGATTACAGTTAAGATTCAAAGGAAGGGTAGGGAGATAAACATCAGGGATAGGACCCAGGACTTTGGGAGAACAAACTTTGGCTTTTATAGGGCATTACTACTCAATCTCCTGAAAAACTGCCACCAGAGGAAAGGTGTCCAGGAAAGCCACTCGATTTTGAAAGAAAATTTCTTGAGAGTTTGGGAACAAAGAATCCTACTGTACAGAAGGCCACAAAAATTTGCGTTAAGGTCAGGTTGGCTAAATGGTGAGTTTCTTAATGAATAAAACCACAAAACTGGAGTGTAGAAGTAGTAGAGTCAAGGACAGGATACAAAGGAGGACCACAAAAGCACTATGTTAGCAAAAATTATAGGCCACGTTGGAAGGTCAAAGTGCAGCTGGGGCTATGGCAAGTGAAGGGTAAAAAGAAGGGGTTCTACAAGTGTTCTAGTAGCAACCAGAAGCTCAGAAAATGCATGTCTGCTGCTGAAGAGGGAGACAACTGAATGACAGATGACATGAAAAAGACTGAGACTCAATGTCTCTGCCCAAGCCATCACATGCAAAGCCAGCTCCCAGTTCCCAGATACATGCTTGTAAAACAGGATGATTTGTGAAGGAGAGAGGAAGAGAGGAGCAACAAAGCATCAGGTTCAAATGGGTGCCTTTTCATTAACCTTAGAACCATAGAATGCACTGGGTTGGAGAGGACCTTTAAAGGTTATCTAGTCCAAACCTCCTGCAGTGAGCAGGGGCATCTTTAACTAGATCTAGTCCAGAAATGCTCTCTAAATAGAGATATATCAGTAACTCACTACTTTAGCTGGCACAAGTTGAAGTCTGGATTATTCCTTGATCTAGTAATCAGACCTGAGGTGCATGGGAATGCAGATAATGAGGAACACACCAAGTGTGGACATATGCCAGACTGTCCAGTGCCTGGAGAAGAGACAGGCATACAGCAAACTATGTGCAGCATTTGTAGCATGCAACTTCACCACAAGTCTCTTCTGTTCTCTTCTTGGGAATCTTTTGCTCATTCTTTAACAATGTTCCAACTCCTGAATTAAGTTATGTAGCTCAAACACAAAATATCCCCTTTACAGAATCCCTGACCTCTCTCACCTTGTAAGAAGAAATACAGAGAAGTTGAAAAGAGTAATTTAAGTGGAATTAAATTTCTTGGAAACCTGTGTGTTTCCCTAAAAATCAAGTGCTTCATTCAATATCTTCATAACTATGCTAAAAAAACCCAAACAAAAAGCCAAACAACAAAACCAAAACAAACCCAAAGACATTGAAATACATCATAAAATGGATAAACTTCAAATAAACCCTAAACCTAGCACATGCTGAAGCATGATCATGAAATTGGTGTTCTGCAATATGTCCCACTACAGCTTGAGCAATGGCAAACTATGATGCCAGGAAAAAAAGTCTCTGTGAATTAGAAAATGAAGAATGTATAGTACCAAAGCAAGCACTTAGGTGCTTGATGTTGCACAGTCCATGAAACCAAGATAAAAGATATACTGACTTTTGTCACAATGCAGGGAGATTTAAATGTAAGGTATTTGAACCAGTTGTGTTGAAGAGTAGAGCAAATCTGGTTGATTTCTGCTGGCTATATCAATACTGATAAGAGCAAGTAAGCACTCAAGTATACCACAAAGCAGATTACCTCTAGTTTCCAAGACAACTGGCACACATTTAATTTAGAGTTGATTAGCCATATCCATGGCTTTAAATTTGTCTCAGATTGTCTTTAATTCTTAGGTGGTACCCCTGTGATTCTAAATCTAACACCATGACTTTTTTTTTCAGCTTACTGAGGATGAAATAATGGGAGGGTTGGACTGCAGCTAACCATGGTGATGTTTATATTACAATAATTATGACAATAATATATGTTGCACAGCACAGTGCTTTGCAGTGTTTGGCCATTTTGAGGGGAGGCAGTTTCTCCCAATCCCCTCTAAGATTATCTCAGGGCCATATCCTAGTTTGGCCACGGGTAATTAGGTGACCTGTTCCTAAACAGAACAGTAATTTAACATACATGATATGCTGTGTAGAGGTGAGCAACAGCAAGCAGATTGAGATAAAAATATATAAATTGCTGTCTCAACTTTGATAAGCATATCCTCATGCTTATCCAACAACAAATGAACAGTAAAACAGATTAGCCTAATGCTCTGTAGATCTAAGTAAATTTATTATGGTTTAAGAGCTCATACTTAAGCATTGCTAAAGCAACCAGTACATCTGCATTTATGTCCATGTGAATGCATACTGCTGCAAATGATTCTTTTGTCTGGAACATGTTTTATCAAATCAGACAAATTTGAACAGACTCTTCTGGCATTTGCAAGAGGTTTTTCCTGATTCCTAGGAAATATCAAGCCTTGAAATAAACAATGGCAATATCAAAATATCTCAAAAGGAAGTTCATAAGTACCTTTAAGATGTATTACATTAGGAAAAAAAGATAAAGTCACTTACATCTTTCCCTACTTATTACAGACAGAAAGTAAAATATATTCTCCTACCTTCATAAGATCAAGCAATACACCACTTAAAATTCCCAAGTATCTTCTCTCTAAAGACTGTGGATGATTGACTGCTGGAAACTGTAAAATAATATAGCATAAATATACTGAGAATGTAAACAAGATATACATGAATATAATGTATCAAAAAAATAGAAACTACAGAGTGAATCAAGGCATATCATTAATGGGAATCATATGCACCGAAAAAGTGGTTTATGGAACATTAAAAAACATTATAATGAAACAACTAACTGCTGATTTATTATATGCTTCTAGACAACCACAGAAAGTATTCTTGATCAGCAGGGCAGTTAAGGGACCTCTGTCAAATGAGAAATAATCAAAGATTGCTTAATTTGTGGCATTGATTGATAAGAGGTGGGAGGTTTAAAACAGATTCAGAAATAATGTAATACATATTTAAGAAAAAAAAAAAAATATCCTTGAAATAATTTGAGAATGCAAATTAAATAGTAATTAAATGCCAAAGATTAACGAACAATTCCAAAAAGTTCTTAGTTAAAAACATCAAAACCCCAAAGATTTCAGTTTTAGGATTACACCAGTGGTCATGCTGTAGTAAGATCTGGCAACACCATCAGAAGCAGTACATACTGCTGGAGGGCATCTTATGTCAGCTAGAGTCTGGACAAAACCTGAAGGCAGGATTTGAAACTAGCCCTGCCTAGAAAGAAGAACAGGACAGGCAAGGATGATTTTAACAAGGAAAAAAATAAAGCACAGAACTGGGGTTTTTGCTTCCTTTGTAAACAAGGCAAGAGTCAAATAAAATGTAGACAGAAACGTCTCTTTTTATGAAATAAAAAAAACCTTGATCAATATTTCATTGTTATAATGCAATGTCAAGTACAATGAGTTAGAAAGAAAGAAAGAGGTAACAAAGATCTATTTTCAGACCATGTGTTGAACGGAGAGCCAACAAATAGATAAACTAATTTATGTGGAGTAGCTTCAAATTTAAAACCTGAACATATGCCAATGTTTTCAGAATTGGAAATTAAGGCTGGATTTGCAGAGGCAAAAAAACCCTCATGGATCCACTTACACTGATTTTAGAGAAAATTACACATTTGAACACCAGAGAAGCCTCTGGAAAAAACCAACAATCAGCCATCCCATTGGCATTCATCACAGTTTATCCACAACTACTCAACTGAGATCCAGACACTTTGTTAAGCAGTTCCAGAGTTGTGGAATTTGCCTAAACACTATCCAAGTGTTTCAGTTGCATCCTGGCTCCATCCCATCCACATTTTATTTTTTAAAAGGTCCTCTTAAACTAACACATCAAAGCAAGATTAGTGACACTGGGAAGCACGCAGTGTTCTCATCTACTGGCACATAAAAGCCATCAAGCCATCACTATCTGTCCAAATAGGCTCAAGTTATATGTAAAATATACCCACATAAAATACTGACTTATAGTTTTTAAAAGTCATTGAAAATGCAAGAAAACAGTCAAATTCAAGTGACTCATTAAGACCGACAACAGTAAAAAAAAAATTAATCAAAAATCATGAAGATAAACATTTTATCTGGAAGTTTGCCATAACATAAAAATGTATGGAACCATGTTTGGCCTGAAATGTCAATGAACAGAAAATCTTAAAAGACTTTCATTCCTTTACTTTCACCTGTGCATTTTTCAGCTCTCATATCTAAGGATTATTACAGTTAAGTGCATACATTTACAAATTCACCCTCCTCAGATTTAATGCTAGCTTCAAAACTTTGCTTAAAGAGCAACCCAGTACTCATTTCCAAAAATGCACTTTATTTGGAAGCAAAATGCATTGCATGTGCAGTGTTTGTGCATTAAGTATTAGAGTATTGTGAATTGCTGCCCATAGTTTGCACTGGCACTGCTTTTCATACATTACATCATGTGAGCTTTGAAGGAAAATGAGAGAACATTACTTGGAATGTGTTTGTTCCTAAATAGGCTTAGCATTTTTCTTTTTACTTTGCTTTCTTTTGAAGTGGTTCACTAATGATGGAATTTTTTTTAATCCAAGTCTACTCTGTTGATTTAGATAACAGGTGAACTGAAGTGTTCATGCTTCCTCCACTTTTTACATGAATCAAAAATGGAAAAATATTCTTGTCTTTGTGTAGAATGACCATCATAAAGAAGATTTTATAACTGAAATGACCAGGGAAACATGAAAATGTTCTCTTATAGCATGGAACAATTTTTTTCCCATTAATTAATGATTACCACATTACGAACTGATATTTTTTGATAGTGATTTTCATGTTGAAGCCATTATTCAGACTTTTCTTCAGTAATAAAAACCTATTCTCTGTTAGTATATGTCACTGTCATCATTATTAGCATCCTGACTTTACAGATGGGACTAATAGGCAGCAACATGTCTGAGGCAAAGAAATAAACCATTGATCCAGGATGTGAACAGAGACTCATAGCTCTCAACTCTGTGCTAATCACACTAAGTCCATGCTGTCTTCTTGAATCACTGTATTTTAAAGCTACAAAATAAAGATACCTCTTTCTCATCCTACAACATTACAGAGCATTTATCCCAATATGATCACACTGCACAACTAGAACTGGTGTAAAATAATAATGAAGAGGTCGTAATTTATTTTGCCTATAATTTTTAAAGCACTGCTTTCTTGATAAGGTGTTATAAATTTTTAACAGAAAATCCCATCTAGCTCACTGTTCCAAACAGGACCAAGTACAAACAGGACCATGCAAGAAATGCTTGACTGTTTTTCAAACAGTCCACTGATGGACAGTCTACAAACCTCAACAAAAACTCTTAGGAATAAGCTATCCTTGTGGCTAAAATAATTATCCTAACACCTTAAGCCCATTATTTATTTTCTTATCAGCTAAACCAAATTTATGGCAATTTTTAACATTTTACAATAACTGGGTACCTCTTTCCCTTTCTCTAAGTCTGCTCTTTTACAGAATAAAACTCAAATCTTGAGTTATTAGCACAGGTCTAAAACCTTTCTATGTCTCTTTATAGGATTTTACACTAATGATTTTAGGCTATTTATTAAACTGAAACATGAATACAATCACTGACCAGGTATTGTTAAAAATAACAGAGCTATTACTTATATATTGCATCTGGGATTTTGTACTATTACAATTTCCAAAATGAGCAGCTTCTCCACACTAGTGAGTCTCTGTCATTACATGGTATTGACAAACCCCTGAAAGGGGAACAACACTGTCAGTAGGAAGTGACTTTTTGCTCACATCAACTCTCCAGGAAGATAATTCAAAAGGAAAAAGCTGTTCTGCTATTATAGCAGCATCTACAGCTCAGATTTTTACAACAGAGTAGTAGCCTGAAGACAGCACGTTTGAATTTTCCACACGCTGAACTGACAGAGCTATGTCACTAAACTTCACTGTGCAAACCTGACAGGGCAATGCTGAGCTGGGTATAAAAGCTAACATGGATGCCAAAAAAAAGTCAAAGAAATTGTAGAAAAATTATTTAATCAGCTTTTAAGAGTAAACCAAACATATTTATAAAACTCAGTACTGGTGTAATGGGAACTTCACTTGGATTTACAAAGGCCTTACACCCTATGCTTACAAAGAAACACATGCAATAGATAATGTGCAACATAAATGAGAAAGAACCTTTGCAGCAGCAACGACAATGCTGTAAAGACTGTGTGAGTAAATTAAAAAACTAAGGACAAAGCTTTCCCTTACCCTCAAGCCATGGAAGCGTGGGTTGCTATAGAAGAGCTTCATCTGCTCGGCTGGCAGCGGGCCGAGCACCTTCTGAATGGTGAAGAGCTGGTCAATCTCACTCTCGCCGGGAAACAGGGGCTGCCCGTCACTCAGCTCTCCCAGGATACAGCCTACAGACCACATATCCACAGCCTTTCCATAAGGGGCTCTGTAAAGTGAAAGTACAATGTTTTTCACTCGCTGACACTGTCTTCTTACTGAGCTGTTTCAATTTATTGGCTCTATTTCCCATGGCCCCCTTCTTTACAATGCTGAAAAATAAACTTTAATATCAAAGAAACTACTTCAAATACCAAGCCCTCTGTTTCTGTCCCAAACCACCTGTTGTATCGCTGCTTGAAAAGGCAGGAGAGGAATTCTCCAGTACCCCCAAGGATCTGGTTACCTTTGTGAAAAATTGTACAGACAAGAATAATTTTTCACTATGAAGCAGTTACCATTCCCACTTAAACTAGTACTAACTTCCCTTCTCTCCAGAAGTTAATGACTGTGATCTATTTCTGCATTACATTAATTTTTCTGTTGTGTTTAACAAGTGGATAGGCAGACCATGTCTGGCCACTAGAAGAACAGAAATGATAAGAAATCTTTGTTTCAGCACTCCGACAGTGAAATTTTAGTTTGAGAGAAAACAGAATTCCCTTGCAAACAATTCCTTAAGAAACACAGATGGGGAAGTAATGAAAGCATCGTAAAATAAGTAATCCCTGATTTGAAGGTGAGGTTTTGGGAAGAAATTCTGATAGGTGGTCTATGTGTGCAAGCAATGTTGCATGGTGGGGAGGATGGCACCTGGTATTTTAAACTGCTAATGATAAAAAAAAAAAAGCTTGGTCATCAGTGAGAAGGGGTGGGGAATTCAACAGAAAGAAAAATAACCGGTGTGAGTGTTACACCAGAGCAAGGGCTATACCATCTTTTCTTGAGACTACATGCAAGGGTATTTAATAGAAGAAGACAGCATGAATACTCTAGTCAAGAGAGACTGTGGGCTTGAGGAGGATTTGTAAGACGTGCAAGAAATGTAGAGAATGGAGGTTTGTATGAAAAGAAGCTAGTGTTGACTGCTGCAACATTCAGTCTAGAGGCATGAACACTGAAGCAGCACAGAATCCTTTTGGACAGTTTCTGATTTTCACTCTAAGATTCTGTTCCTCATGAAGCATATTTAGCTGCCTACTTCAACTGTGCAACAGCTAACTCATTACAGACTTTTGGCTTTTTTGTTGTTTCTACTATAGACCAAAGCAACTCCTTTTCTCTATGTCCAAGTTCTTGCTTGTTGAATTTGTACAATTTTTTGGTGAACATTCAATTTAGTCCAAGAATCTCATTTGGATATTTAAGTTTTGAGCAGAACAAGCAGAAAATTCTTCTCATGTCAAAGAAAAAGCATATTAAAAGAATAATGACTGGGACCAAGACTGAACTGAAAACATATTGCACTGTGTATCTTCTTTTTGAAACTTTAATCCATCAACTCAACATCTGTTACAAGAGATTAAATTACAGCTGGCTTGACTGTTTCTGGAATAAGCTAGCACCAAGAGTTGCCAGTGACAAATCCCATCCTAAACCTGTTCCCTTTGCTCTTTCTTTATGCTGATGATTCAAGATGTTTAGATACAGAACATCTTGAAACTAAAGGAAAAAATATCAGACTTTTCCCCACTGATTATTCATTAATAGTTATTCACTTTATGGGGAGGCCATTTGGTCAGAGGACCCTGTAACCCTTGTGATGATTCAATTAGATGAAGATGAGAAAGCATTTCTAGCTGGACAGTAGCCTGAGTGAAACTACAGGCCCACTGAGATGCCTACTGCATTTATCTACAGTACCTAGGAAAACTGAAGTGGAACACCAACATTTCCAGAACCATTTGCCTTTCAGAATCTGCCATGAGACACTGCAGTGCTTCATAAACAATCATCACAAAATCAAAGTCTGTCCCACTGGAATAGACTGCTGACAAGGAACCACAAGTGGCAAAGCAGAGCATGCCATGACTCCTAAATACCATTGGTATTACAATGGCTCTGTGTGTTCATAATTCCCTTACTAATCTTTCATAGTAACTACTTGTGGATTTGCTGAGTGACTCAATGTTTGTCCTTTCTGTGATGCTGCTAGTCCAAGACACCCATTAGGTCAGGCCTGAGCGCCCAGGAAGGACTAATTTACGCTCCAAAAGGCAACAGATAAGAACAGACTCCAAAGCCAAGGATCTTCTCTTAGGAATTTCTGTGCCTTGTATTGGAAAACTGAGGCTTTGTAGGCTAAATAGTTTATGAGAGTGTAAGTAAAAAAATCTAACTTTTTATTACAATAGAAAAGCAAGCACATCTTTATTTGCAAGCCCTTTAAAAGGCAAGTTTCTGCACTGAAATGTGGAAATGGTTGCTGTGGGATGGGGTACTGGAGAACAAGCAAGGGTTACAATTGAGACATGGGCTAAAATTCCTTTGAGGTGGGGACCATTAACTTCCCTTGCACACAAGAATAAAGGAAGCTGAATCACAGCTTCAGTTTCCGCTATTTACTCAGTAGTCAAACAGAAACAAATCCAAAAACTCCTAATTTTTAAGGTGGTGGCAGAGCAAACTGCACTGTTTTGGTTTGAAAAGGCATGCTCAGGATCTGCTGACTGTCAGCATCAGTCTTGTCAGATCACAACGGGCAAACACAAGAGTGATAAATCAAATAACTCCTCTAGGACAGAGAGACCACAAATCAGAGGTGCTATTAGTTTGGCCTGCACCAATTAGATTCTCCAAAACACGTTTTCAGCTAGTAATTTGGTATGACTTAAAATCTACTGGCTTTTAGCAATATTTTCTCATCAAAGGGCACAGAGTACTCCACTAAGAGTTGCCTGAGGCTCTTCAAAGCGAGTAGATTTTGAATGTGAATGATTAGGCAGGGATTTCTTTCCTGAAATTTATGTATGGAACTTTATCACAAAACAGAAACCTCTCTGAGCCACATTTTAAAAATTGAAAAAGTAAAAGTGCACTTAAAATGTATATATTTAATAACTCTGGGAAGACTTTTGAACATTAGATGAACATTTTGAACATGATGAAGATTTTGCAAATGCAGGGGGAGGAGGAATGGGTAAGATGAGTGTCTGGGAAATTGAACAGGACTGCCAAGAAACAGACATCACTTTGTACCAAAAATATTGGCATTAAAAACATACACCACTGAAGTTGAAGTCATATGCATTAAATACACATACCTCCTCCTTTTCTCTGCAAGCTAATAAAATTTAGTCAATTACAAACAGACATGATTCCTGCTAATTTTCCTTTGGTAATGGAACTGTTTTGAAAACGGCAGGTCAGACTAATGCTACATCTGTCAAACTTCTCATGTCTTGACTCCTAAATCCTCATTACTGCTTTAAAAAAAAAAAAAAAGAGTAAAATATTCTGTAAACAAACAAAAAAAAAAGCCAGAATTGATGCTTTGTTTCCAATTCTTTGGAAAATTTGGAAAAAAAACCAAACAAAAACACACACACACACACACACACATATACGCACAGGCACTTTGCTGGAAGCTTAATATCTGTTTTCTCCAATATATGAAAAAGTGAACTTTGAGGTATTTAATGCCAATTTTGACATACTATTCTGCACAGAACAGTGCAGCTTCCTACCAGTTTGATTAAGATTAGCACAGCTCTGGGAATATTGGGATTACTTTATTGACAGAATAATTATTACCTAGTGCTTTATTTACACAAGAAATTTCTAGTTCAGTGTTAATCAAACCTTCCAACAAGACATGTTTCTCAGCCACATAAATATTTTGCTTAAAAAAAAATCATAGGAGTGACCAGTACTTTTTTGATTCATCCTGTGTCTACCAGTTCCATAGTTCTAGAATATATGGCTATAAAATGTATGTATAGCATAGATGCTATACATACAGGAATTGTATTTTATGAGTGTGTTCATGTATCACACATAGGATCACTTATAGTAGCTCTTCAGTTCATTTTTTCTCTTCCTTTGCCCTTTTGGGTCCTATGAATTTGTTAATATAGTATCTGAAAATCTGTTTAACTTTGTGAGGTAATAAAACATTAATTTTACAGATTAGTAAAACTAAATTGTTCATCTAAGGCTACTGATGTAGCTCCTGCTTGCACACTAACTTCTCAGTGCCTTATTAAAATGGTTCATACAGCCTCCTTCAATAAAGTCTTCCTGACTAGTGAAAAGTGACCATCACTTTCTTCACCACTAGAGCAGTTCTGGTAAAGGGTAACTTGGAATGAAAACCAAATCATAGTTCTGACCAAAAGGCTGAAGAGAATTAGTGTAGTGTGGTGATGGTGAGAGCTGCACTGTCGTTGCCATGCAATGCCCACTGCAAGGCTGATGGAACATTTCAAGCTACAGGACTACCATGGAAACCTCTTCTGAAGGGAATGGGGCAAGAAGGGAGGAAGGCAAGAATCTGAAGTATATATATGTTAGAATTCCTCATAATATTTTAATCAGTTAAACACTGCTCAGCTCAAGATAGGTCCACGTCAATGATTGATGCTGACTTACTGGAAATGAACAAAAATGAATGAAAATCTGGAAGCCTCTTGAAATCTTCCTGTTAGATCAACCACAGCTCTTCATGGGTTAATCATACAAAAGGTACTTGTAGAAATGTAAAGCACCAGTCAAGATCCATCATGGCAACTCTACAAATTGTACTTACCCAAGCAAGAGTTCAGGTGAGCGGTACCATCTGGTAGCCACATATTCTGTATAGTTAGCATTGCTTCCTTCAGAGAGATTACGAGCAAAGCCTGCCAAAGAAACAGTGTGACAGATTATATCCTATTTTAAATACAGTATGTGTATCACCACTGATACTGTCAGTGAGAGGTCACACTTTTTCAGTTAGAAGCAAATTGTTTACAAGTCCTAATCCAGACTGAGCTATTCAGCAATTGCTTGTCTACTGAAATGGGAGCTTTTCCCACAACAGTGGAAGTCAGCGTGTCTGCTTCAATAAGTAATTTACTTGTGTACTCACCCCAGAAGTCTATGGGGTTTTCTATTACTTTTGGTGCTTTGCCATAGTCAAAACAGATTGATTAGTTACCCGTCAGGATGTCATGCAGGCTACTGAACTATTGCCACTACATTTCACTGAGATGCTATTTGCAGAAGATTCATAGTATTAAAAACACATGCACAGGGAGTAGACTCTTCCAGTCTTTGATCCTACAGTCTCACTGCACACAGTTTTTTAAACTGGTCAAAAAACTAGGTATTATTCTCATCTAAGGCCACTCCTTCCCTGACCTGACGAGGAACAGAATTATCTTCCCAAAACTACAAAAGGCAGCAGTCTACCAGAGATAAGCAAAACTGCTTTGTATCTGCATTTGGCTCATTCCACATGTGTCAGCTTCCCACACACCATCACATTCATAACAAGGCACCTAGTGAGTTAGGATCAAAAACCAGGTCCAAATCAATTTCCTCCCCCACATCATTTTGTTAATACAAAAAAACCACCACCAAAAGTATATTTATTTGCAATTGTACCTAAACTTGATTTCTGCCCTAAGGCAAAACAATTAAGACCACCAACTGTGAGAAGAGTTCATATACTGGAAAGCCCAGATACAGGAATAATTTAATTTTTATTTTCATTTTTCTCCATTTATAAGAAGTCACCTGAGCATCATAGTAATGATGTTACTGAAGTGTCCATGTAGAAGTACTTCTAAGGCAGATGGTAGCACTGTTTTCAGAAAAGTATCAAGTGTCTTACTGTTTCCTAACAAATAATTAATATGAAGGTGAGACTGAGGACAGACCTCAGCAGCTAGACTACAAATTTGTAGACAACTTCCTAGAGATTAAACTGAGACAAATTTCTGGGGTTGAAATGCAGAAGCAACATGTTCAAAACACTTTCTAACTGGGTGGCATTAAAACTTAACCCAAAATTCACTCGGTGAAATCACTCTGAACCTTTACATTACTGCATGAGTGATAAAGACTAGAAATTCCAAAGTGTTGCAGATGTATAAGGCATAATTTTATTTTCAGGATCAGTGATACTGAAATGCAATAGTAATTTTTCTTGATATCCAAGTTCTTCTGCGGAAGATGCTAAATTTCTTTTCCCACACAATTATACTTGTAAAGTTGAAATTAAAAAAATAATATTTTTTTTAGTATTCTCAAGGCATATCTCATTTGGCAGCTTACTCTGAATGAGCCCAGCCCTACACTACCCCTGTGGAACACTAATTTCCTGCAAGATGAAGTAAAAGTTTGGATATATATTATTATTATTGTAAAACTAGTGATTTGAGACAACAATGACAAATGCTTTACTGACATAGGTTACAGCTGTTACTTTTTGCAAGACACCTCCACCTTCGAGAATAAGTAAACTAAGAGGCATGAATGATGAGGAACAGATATTTTAAAGCTGTCCCAAAATAACAATAATTCTGATCTGTTCCCCTAGAGTTGCAATCAGCATTACTGATGGCTGCTGGAGAAAAGCTGGAAAGGAATTTTTAATTACTTGTAACATTGGGATTGAGTAAAATTCTAACCATTACTATATTTAAAACTGCTTCAGTAGCCCTGTTTGTTTCAGATTACACGACCTGTCTGATTAAATTAGTCAGTGAAAAACCTTCCATTCATGTGTTTAAGAAAGAGATTGAAGATAACCAGCAGCTACACTGAAGAAATGGGACAGCCAAAGTGAATAGTGGGAATTCCCAAACTGAATGAGGCAAAAACAACCCCAAAACACTAAAGAAAGAAAAGAATGTGTCACATGATACAAATACACATGTGCTAATGTAACACATAACCCTGGAAGACCATGGGTTCACGTGCACAGGAAGAATCAACAAGTCAAGGATGCATCCTTCTTCCAGGCGAGTCTTTTGGAGCTTGGTCACAAAGAGCTACTATGTCCAGAAATGATGAGCAGCTAATGCAGTCTGAAAACTCACTCCCCAACTTTACAGGCTATGTGCAACACAGATTTGATGTGAAAAGACAGAAGGCAAAATTTTCATCATGGGCTTCAGTGCCATCTATGTATTTTTGTGTTAAGAAACCAATTTATGGATTCACTACTGCTCTGACTCTATGACACCATGCTGAAAGATGATGGACTGAACTAGCAATTCAAGAAAGCATAATACCTTTCTAAGGGCACAATTAGTTCGTTGTTGTTGTGGTGGAGTTAGCTTATTGTTTCTTCCTCCAAACTGTGCTGAGGTACTGGGGAGAATTTTTTGATTCAAAAATAAGAAAAGGAAACTAAGAAGACTAGACCAAAGTATAAACAGTAAGAAGGAATGTATTAGAACATGAAGACACTAAGAGATTTGGCTGTGAGAATATATGAAAGCAATAGTTTCCAAATTCATCATGATGCAAAAGGGGAGAAAAGGCAAAATAAGAAATTTCAAGAAAGGTCTTTAAACGACCCAGAACATGGTAGGAGAGATATCAAGGAAAAAGGCATAAGGAAAAGAAGGAAAAGATTGCCAATTTCTTATAGAGACATAAAGTAAATATAAGTAATTCTTAAAATAAGGCATTCTAACTATAGTGACATGTAAGTACAGATGCTCTGGAAAACTAGGGAACTTCCATTATTCAGTATTTTAACAGTAAACTAAGCAAACACTTATCAAGGAAGACACATGTTTAATCCTTTCTTTGATTAGGTGGAAGAACTAGAGAATTTCTTGAGGTCTTTTCCAGTCCTGTGTTTCACCATTTCTATGCCTAAGCATCATACAGAGATTAAGAGATTGCTAAAACACATTAACTTCAAAGGCCTGGTGTTGAAACAGCAAAACACAGTAGTCAGAAGGCCTAACTTTCCAACAGTCAGATGCATCTGCTGTAATCAGCATTTGGTACTGTTCTCTTTTCCCACTTCTATTGGTAGAAATGACACCCACACAACATGTGTCCAGGCAAGCACCACATTCAATCTCATATTTATCTAGCACGATATGTACAGAACACATGGCATAAGAATGATGAAGTACTACCATGTTAAAAAATTATTAACTTTTCAATTCAAACTGTTTTATCCAGTGGGGTGTTCAGAAATATCCAATTACTTCAGTATCTGCCTTGGGATGGATTCACAGATCTTTTACTCATATTTGGTAATACATGAGGAATGTGGCACTGTATGTGACAAGTACCTGTGTCCCAAAACATGAATTGCATTAGGTAGGCAGCCAGCATACATGAAATCATGTTAAAAGGGGAATTCTTACACCCTACTCTGTGCATGTTCAGAGAAACGATCGTGGCTAATGGAATTCTGATAGACATTTTACAGTAATAGCTGAAGCTCCTAGTAATAATGTCAATTAACAATAAGGCTAGAAAATTTAAATTGATCCCATATAAGAGCTGCTTGGAATTTTAAATTCAACTACATCTGAGATCAAAACTGTTGATCAACAATCATGAACAGCAAGGACAGAAATTCCCACAACTTAGTTTGCCTTCCTAAGATGGTGCCAAGCACTGTGAGTAGGTTGTGACTGCAGGTCTTGTCCAACAGCAGTAAGAGAACGTGGCTGGAGCGTGCAGTGGGAGTGAGCCAATGGAACACTCAGAATGCCACTGCTAGGAGAATGCACAGCACCTCTACCTAGGGAGAAAACTGACGTCCAGAACCCCTAGTTCAGCTTTTTGTTTTCCTGTAATATCAGCCCAGGACACCAACTCAAATTCACACACAAGACTTGTCAGGTGCTGGCATGTGCTTGCAGGGGACAGCTCCTCCCCAAGAACAAGGAGGGAGGGAGGGTGACGACCAGGGAAGGCTCTTTCCCATGGCCAGGGAAGGAGGTGAGGATGAACAGTTCCCATCAGGACCATTCATGCCCATTGGCTGTTCCTGCTTGTGATGCTGACTGGAGCACCCCACAGCCAGGAGCAGGCACTGCCTGCTGATTGTGCAGATCTGCCAAGGCAGTGACTGAGTCCTCTAACCACCTACAGCTGGCACAAGAGAGCAAGGTGGGTGCTACACCAGCCTTCAGCCCCCTGGGACAGCCTGGGCTCTGCCAGCCATAGTGGGGTTTGTTTTGCAGGGGCAAGGCCACAAAATGAAGTGTAGGATATGGGTAAAATCCCTCCCCACCAGCTCTGGGTGATGGTGCCAGGGCAGCCTGGGCACAGAGCTGCCAAGGAGGGTGGTCACAGTGGTGCAGAGAAGGAGGTCTCTGGAGATTGAAAAGGCACAGGCACCAAGGGTACTGTGAAACAGCACCCCAGTGTTCTCTGAGTGCTGTGCAGTTCCTCACACTGCAGAATAAATTGCCCTTAATTCAAAGAACTCATATGGACCAGATCTAAGGCTTTTCCTAGAACAGTTATTGTTTCTGAATGCTTAAGCAAAAATGCCTTTAGGATTAAAAGAAATAAGCAGCACTGTAAATGACAAAACGCCTTCTTTGTGTTCCAAAAAAAAAAAATATTTAAATCTCTTTTTTTTAGCAGTTCTTCTTTTCATTCAAAATTGTACTGGTTTGAAATGACAGCTTTCCAACTGCTTTAACTGAAAAGTGCCCTTGGGTAGCACTATGGAATTATTTTTTATTTACCAAGCCAAACTGTAAGATTTTTAGAAGGAACAATATTTTATTCTGTGTTTATGTAGCATTTAGAATAAAAGTACAGATTGTTGGAACAGTGTACAATCCACTCTGTTGTCTTTTGGGGATTATTCAGATGGGCAAAGTTCAGCTTGTGCCTGGGTGCCAATTCTTCAAAGCCTTAAAGCTGACATTAAACAGGTATCAAGAAGTCAGGAAATATAGATTTTAACATTCCATGTACAACTTGGACTCTAACCTCCAGCCACTTAGTCATTAACATATATGGACACATGATTACTTATTTAACGTAACAGTAAAAATTGACTTATAACCACACATGTCATAGTCCATGGAAGCCATGGACCAGTTTAAAAAAAACAAAAAACAAAAACACCACTTTACTGTGTCTTTTGTAAATAAGGAACAATTATTTCTAATATGCAGGCCAGATTGCAGGCCAGATCAACCTGGATAAAGTACTAGTCACAATCCTGAAGAAGTAATCATTTTTGACCATTAAAAGGGATTTAAACTGCACACACTGTAGCACTCCTATAAGAATGCACCAAAACTCCACTGCAAAAAGATTTTCTGTAAAAAGAAAATCCACTGAACTTACCAAAGTCACACAACTTCAGAACATCATTGTGGCTTATTAAGAGATTCTCTGGCTTGATATCTGGAGTATGAGAGTGAGAGAAGAAAAAATGCTGTTAACTTCTCTTTTTAATTTTGAAACTTGTCAACAAATATTATTTCATTATAACATATTTACAGATATTCATGCAATCATAAATGAAGCATTACAAGACCAACTGCTGAAACAGCTTCCAGCAATTCAATTTATGAACATGCAGAATGAATTTTCTGCCTTTTGAAGTCTTTTAAAGTGCTTCTTAACAAAATACGGGAAGATAAAAGGTGCTTACAGATAATCTGGGGCAGCAAATCAATATGTATGTAATATGCAGAATACAGCATATTGCAAAATAATATGAAGAACTGACATTTAATTACCCAGTTAATTAATAAAATGTTAAGTGTGTTGTGTTCAACTCAATTAGAACAGTTATAATTATCATCTTGATAATCTCTTGTCATTTGCTTAGAAAAAATGTTTTCTCTAGTTTTAAGCCCATTTTTTAAACCCTATATGATTACTGTGGTGTCCATATATGGTGTATTTTTCAAAATGTATTCTATAAATAATTTTCAGACCCTTGCTTATTTTTCATATGCCTTAAATTATCAGTAATACATTCTATAAGAATTTTAGTTTCTTGGAAACATTAATTAGAAATGTTACTCTTGAAAATCTACAAAGCAAAATATCATTTTATTGCATCTGGATAAAATACATAAAACTAGATCAAGTCACACATCAAGTATGTACTTGAAGCTTAGGGAAGAAGGTAAATATACAGAGCTGAACTCATGGGAGCTGTGAGGAACTATGTTAAGAAGTAAACCACAGGGGACCATGCTTTAAGTTTAGGATTATTTTTCTCCTAACAGATTGAAAAGTGTTAAATGTAAGTTACTTCAAGCTGTATCATCTTTCCCCTTAGAAAGTAAATTTCTACCAAGGGCTTATTTCCATGTGGAGAACTACACACTTACCTCTATGAACGATATCATTCTTATGGCACCAATGAATTGCTTTAATTAGCTGGTAGATATAGCTTTTCACTTTTTCTGGTGGAACTCCATTTGGCATTTCTTCTAGCAATTCAAGCATATTCTAAATGTTTAAAAGACACATTATTAAGAGAATTATACTGTAGTTGCTAGAAGGTAATACACTTTCAGCATTCTGAAGCAACACAATTCAGCTACTGAGTCTGGCTATGCCAAATCAGTAGTTTAACATGCAAGGAGCGTACTTTAATCATAAGTTACTACTAGCTGTTTTCATTCTAGAGAAAGCACTTGTGAAGGCAATAATCCATAAAGATGAACCACAAATATACCACTGTCTTAAAAGGACTGTCCTCGAGCCACTTTAAAAGTGTCTATATAGTCATTTAGTTACACCAAGTTGCATAAAGAGGAACACCAGGTCAGTGTGGCTATGTTAAAAGTTTAGTAGATCACAGCATTTTGTAACTACCTGACTGGGTTTTGACATAGTTTTCTTCATTATTGAGCTAGTTCTGTGGCTTTGATATAGCAGGGCTATGATTAACCACAAAGGATGTCTGTATGTGAATGGGTACAGGTGAAGCAACAGAAGCTGGCAAGTGCAAATGAAGTAACATGTATTAAAATGATGCACAGGGGCATAAATAGTAACCTAGGGAGCATCCTGTAGCTATATATGAGCTATATTGATCTTATAGACATATTTGTACTACAGACTATGTCCATATGAACTGTTTTATGGATGTTCCTAGGGAAGAAAAAAAAATCTGTTTATACTAGTAAATTTTCTCTTTGAAAAAGAACACTTAGATTCCCTTTATGTCAGTAAATGTCTCCAATTTTGCACTATTAAAAGAACAATGGAGTTTGTACACTGAATTCTGAACTAATAATGAGAAGCAGCAGCCCACATGAAGAGAGGAAAGTCTAATTTACTGCATTCTGGAAGAGAAATAAGTATTTTGGTTATAACATCTTACACAACTCATTCAGTTATGGATTTGAGCATCTGTAGATTTTTCATTTAAAATAAATTTACCTTATCTTTCACAAACATTTTTAGCTGCATAATAAAATTGTTGAGGTTTCTCCTCTAAGATATTTTAATAAGCACTACTGTAAGATAGAGACCTTTATAATATTTGAAAACATTTCTAAGATTTGCACTCTTGAATAAATACTGGAACTAGGTACTTGAGTGCAAGTTTCCTTAGAAATACACTTCAGGTTTGAGAAAAAATAATTTTCTGTTAAGGATTTATATTGATTTTAGTTACACTCTTGTCCACACAAAAGCTGTGGATCTGGATAAGTGAGTCAAGAAGTTAGTGTTACAAATAAGAAACCAAAATAGTAGCATTAACACAGCGAGACATAATCCCATATGAAGACATTAACTAAGGGGATGATGAGCAAAGGAGATTAGACTAAATGTGAATTTAAGTAATCTGGATTTGAAAGCTAAGATTCCCTGAAGGACACAAAGGTGCTCATCGCCAGTTAAAGCGAAAATTAACCTACTATAGATCACATTTTATTTAATTCCTTCTACCCTTCCCTCATCCAAAAATGCAGAAATCATCCCAGTCTTCAAAGAAACTGTTGTGGAATCTATTTGACATATCTGAAAATGAGAAATGTTCGTGGACTGCAAGTTTTACTGACAACCATTAATATAGACATGACATTAGGCACTAAGTATACCTTTAGCATTATATTCTTTCATTCTGATGCAAGTAATGTTAGATATTGCAGCTTGGTGCTTTTTACCAATTTTTGAAGTATCCTCCTTATCAGCTCAATTAAATGTCTCTACTGATGCTGCTCCTTCAATCCTCCACTACAGAGAGCTTAGCCAAGTAAACTATAATAGAAAAATAACTGTATGTTTTAAGTTGGTGTGTGATCAAAGATGTTCAAAGCATCTGGAACAATTGCAGGGAACACGGGTGGAACAAATCAAGCTTTGGATATTAGATCTAAGTAAGATCTACCACATTAGAAGTTGCTGATCTGCTGGTGAAGAACTGCTTTCTGCCAAACTGTGGGCTAATACAGGTCACCTCACATTATGCAATAAAGTTAGATGACAATCAATTGTAAACTGAGGTGAAGGATACACACAGCATTGAGAGTGAGGAATCTTTAGATGAGAGAGAATTGACTGAAGAGGACTAGCATACAGCTTGATTACAGCATCATACTGGCAGGATATTCAATGAAAATTTCAATCAAGGCAACAGTATCTCACAAAAGCTACAGATACATATATATATATTTAAGTACTGGCTTGCGTTAATTTTTACTGTATGTATCCTAATACCATCCAAATATTTTGGTGAAGAAATGCAGACTTAGAATGCAGAGGAAAGGTCTACTTTATCACAAAGGTTGCAAAAGTAATGAAAGACCAACCTGTTCCAGGCTTCTCCCTGGAAATACACCAGAATGTTTGGCAGTAGTAGGCCAGTCTAAGGAAACGTTGGAATCGTTTCAAATGAGGTCAGGACTGGAGATAATGACAGTGAGCTTTGCCAAATCCCTCTAAGCAACTATTGATAGTGGCCTTGTTACAGAAATATACAAACAAATTCTATTTTTAACAGGGAAGGATGGAGAAAGTTGAAAAGATTTCAAGGTCAAAAGTCCATGATCTCATTTTGAAAGACTACATCAAGATTTGTTACGCAATTAAATTGGACTATACAGTTTGGATGGAAATTTTTCCAGTCTACATGTTTTGAACATGCTTGTTTTTTTATAGGGAAGAATATTTGGGTTTTTTAAATACCAACACATTAAGTGAAAACAAACAGCAAAGTTATCAGTGTTGCTTTCTCACAATAATTTCTAATTACAAAAATTCAGCTTGGATTAAAGTTTTTGCTGTTCCTTTATAGATTAGAATATCTTAATTTTTAACAGTAAAAAGCAATTTTAATGACTTTTCCAGTAAGCTGATTATTTAACCATGGCATGAATAGTACAAACTCAACTCACTTTTTCCACATATTCAAAAACTAAGTATAATTTTCCTCTTCTTCTGAAGGCTTCTTTCAGCTCCACTATGTTCTCCTGTTTCAAAGTGCGAAGCATTTTAAGCTCTCGTAAAGTGGTTTCTTTGACTTCTTCATTTTCTAAAGTGCAAAGTAAAAGTGTCAGAGTAAAACTTTACTAAAGAAAGAGATACACCCCCCCCATCATGTAACAAGAGATTAAAGAAATTATTTTGAACAGCTGATTAAATTCTCTGTTTCTAAATATTACAGAGAAATAATATTTATTTTTCAGCATGGATTCTCTGCTGCCTGGATGCTTCTGTAATGCAAGATAGGTAACTGGTGACTGTGCTCTCACATTATGCAACCCTGACAGACTTCCCCTCACTACTGTACGGGTTTCAAATGCCACAAATGTCAGAAGAAACAAATAATTTGTATTTCTATCTTTTTCATTGTGAAAAGCACTAATATGCTTCAAAACCCATGTATGAATGGGTACAGACTTCCTCCAGCTCACAAATACATGTCACATGCATGAAGCACTGGAAAGGTTTACATGTCCTCAGCAAGAAACACTGGTGTACAAAGCTCATGTTGGAATAACGTCAAAGATACCTATTGGATTGTAAAATAATGTTACTACCCAAAAGGCATGGCAAAGTATGAGTGATGCACAGATCTGTAAGTCCTGTAAGTTTCCTCACAAGGCTTTCTTTCAATGGCAATTCAGCAACGCAGACCAGTGTAGAAGCCACAGAGGGAAGTAGAGCAAGTATTGATTCAAATAAGCCCTGAACTGATTCTGACGAGTCAAGAAACTGAACTATTGTTTTGACAATTTAGTAGTCTGAAACTGTCTGGACAAGAAAGGAGGAGTGTTTTACTAAATCTTTGACCACTGCTTATCATCAAGGGGCCCTGAACTGCCTGGGTGCTAAAGGATACTACCAATGAAATGTCAAGTAAACCAAAGTATATTAGGGTTTATTTTTCATTTAGTAAAGTGAAATCAATTAATCCAGTAAATGTGCCCATGCACATGTAGTAGCAGGGTTCTTAATCTCTTGGACCTTTTATCCATAGCAGAAGGATATTAAATGGGATATGATTGCATAAATTCAGAGCTAAATCACATTTGCAGGTCATGTACCACAAAGACGGTCAAAGTCAGAGTCAGATGGAACAAGGATGAGAAATTGTTTTTCCAATCAAGCAAAAGGAAAAACAGGTTTGCAGGGTAGAGAGAATAACACAGGTTCTGCAAACATATCAAATCATCATCATCAGAGAAAAAAACCCAAAATGTGTGTGTATCAGAAGAGGAAAGGAATCCAAAATACTATAATCACAAATGTTTTGATTTAAAAAAGATATAATTTAGAGCAATCTAAATCATTTCACTTTAAAGCTGAGTGCTCAGTGTTGGCTTCCATGAGCCTGATTACACAATTTCATCTATAACTAGATATGCTCTTTCCAGCACATTTATTATGCATGTCGAACAACAGCAAAAATTCAGTGAAACAAAAATGGCAATAGAAACAATTACAGTATATTCAGATTTCTAATGAACTACCATATTAATGAGACAGATGTGAAATGGGCTGAATCAAATCCATCAAAAGAACTTCTGTCACATTTCCAGCAACTTGTAAACAACAGACTAGAACTCTGAAAAGCGGTCATCAGTCATGTAAACTGATATTACATAATAATCTTGGAAAGCCAGAACTAATGACAATGTTGCATTTTTTGTTTTCATTTTTTGGTAGACCAGCTAATGGAATAATCCCGTTTAGGGCTTACTACTGAGATTCACTGCCTAGGATCTCTACTCAGCCATACTGAGTTCCAAGAAGCCATTCTCAAGTACTTTTATGACCTGGTCAAGATGGTCACCACAATGACATGATCTCCTGCATTCTTTAACAGGGCTTTAAAATAGATTTTTTATTAGCAGAGCTATAAAATTATTCAAATATACCCTTCAAGTATCTGGTAAAATCAGCTGCAAAACACAAGAGTTTGCATTGGATGAAACAACAGACACAAATCAGACTTTGCTCTGTCTGACTCTAAAAATGACAGTCCTTGTAACCAACCACACCTCCATGGTCACCAGAAATCCTAGAACAGTAACAAGAAAGCTTTCTAAAATTAACAAGTGACTGCTTTTTCTTTAAACCACATTGTTAGCTTCCAGCTAAAGCCTAGGCACATGCCAAACCATAGCTGCACATCACCTCAGACTGGGATGACTCCTCTCATTACTTCATACTGGGCTTCTCCTTCAAGTTGTTCTAGCTCATTAGGGATCAGAGTTAACTTCTGATATAAGCAAGGCAGGCAGCTGCTGTCATGGTTTATTGCCAGTTTTGCCTAGGACAGGATACTGGGATTCACTGTCTACCCACGAGTGTAGGTCAGAAAACCACTCTTGTCTCGTACAAGAGAACAAACCAAATAATCTTTGGTTTTATTACTCCTGGGTGAAGAACAGGTATGTGCAGCACTACCAGCAATTTCCATGTGCTTTCTGCCACCTGCTTTGCCAGCACCAGCAAGCCTTGCAGGAGTTGGCTCTTACTGCTGTGTATGACACCACAATCTCAGCCATATTAAGATAGATGCACCAGGACAGAAGGGTAGTTATCTAGTTGGAGCGTATAATATAGTCTCTAGGCATGTATGAAGGATCAAATGCCATAAGTATTCACAGAGCTAATTAATCTTTATAATTTTAAAATCATGTCTTGATAAATGAGGCTCCTTAACTGGAGATATTAACAATGTAGTTATTGACACGAAAGATTATGCAGCAGATGTTACCTTCGCTGTCTTTGAATTTCTTGATAGCCACAATTTCATGTGTCTCCTGTAAAACAAAAGCAAAGAAAAGGAAATGAAATGAACAAGATCTGTGGTGTGCTTTCTCTTCTTTCCCTGGATTTTTTTTGGTATTTTTTTTTGTTACTAGCACCATGAAGGAACACTGCTAGGAGGGTAGTAAGTTAGCTTATTTGACTTCATGTATCTACTGTTAGGTGCTCTAGCTAATTAAGCCTCTGGAAGGTTTTTCAGGAAAGAAACACTGTAATTGCCCTCAAAAGCCTCTGCTGACTCTAACATGCCTATGTTTAGACAGCATGCATGAACCACTTTGCAGATGAGTCAAATTTATCCATTAGCATTACATTCCTGTTTCACATGAAGGAAAATAAAAAATTGTAGGTGTTTCAGCAACCACTGAAAGGCTGTATTTTTATTCTCAAAGTAATGTCTAAGTACACTGAAATAAATGTAGGAGTTAAAAGCTGTTGCCTCACACAGCAGTTTTGCACCATTCAAGAAATCTAGTCCATGTAGCTTCTCTGCCATATGCTGCTGTCCCTAATGTGTGTAGTGAATGTCATTATTTTGGAAATTAAGTTTCAGAAGTTCTTGGTTAACAGTCTTGCAAAGACTTATATAAGACATGCTATCAAACATTCTGATTTTGACTGTTCACAGTGTTTTAAAGCATGAGTGGCTCTGTGAAAAACAAGAATGTATAAACTTCAGCAACACATACATGGAAGAAAAGGTTCTCCAAACAGTTCAAAATACTGTAACAGTTAATATTTTTCATTATTAACTGAAATGCCCTGTTTCTCTGTTTGCCACCAACACTAGTATGTCCAGTTTCAAACAAACTTTACAGAAAAACACATTTTAAAAAGAGAAAATAAAACAATTCAAATTTGTCAGAATATCTTTCCTTGGGAGAAGAAAGTAGTAAGAATTCAATCTCCTGTGATGATCTTCTCCCTGAGAAGATGGGACACAATTGGGGATACAAAGAAAAGAGGAGCTTTGAGCAATGAGGGAATTCAGCAGTGAAAACCTCAGAATCTTGGGAGAATCTGAAAGGTTCTTTACAGATCAATATTAAACTTTATTACTTAAACCTTTACTTAAAGGTCCTTTTGGAGATCTGAGCTCTTTTGTGGATCTGATCCTCTGCTGTTCAAAACTAGGCCAACTGCAATTCTCCAAAACAGAACTGTCATTTTCCAAAATACCTTTTTTGCATTTCAAAAAGTTGTTTTTTTAAGATTGTACTCTGACACAGAACAATACTGAAAACAATGTTCAGTCTGATTGCAGAAATCATCCTTAGACAGTAGCTCAGTATCCAAACTCCTAGCACTGAAAATTCTCATATACAACTAATGTTATCATCTGGGTAGATAAACTGCTACTAGTTGATTCACTGTTTGAGACTTTAATGAATATTAAGGAAAGAAAAAAACTCATGTAATCCTAAATACTCTGCTCTTTATGGAACACAAAATATCCTTTCTGATCTGTTATTACTTACTGCTAGCAGCTTACATCATGAAATATGAAAATTTGAGTTCACTTAGCTGTAGTTTTGCTTCACTCAGCTTTATTTATTACTAAGCATCTCATTATCTTGTTCTACAAAATAATTCTGGCCTCAATATTTCACTTTGCATTCTGAGGCAACTGCATATTTGCAAACGCACAAGTCAAATCTCTCTTAGCATTGGTATTACCTCTGCTTATTTAGTATGTATATTATAAACATTGTGTTATAAAACTAAAGAAAAAGCACTGTATTACAGTTAAGTATGCAACAGCAGCTGAACATAACTTTTACACAAAATATTTTCAGTAAAGGACATACACAAATTGATTATTCAGACTCTATGAGGTCTGTCTAAAATGGGACAAAATATCTCCATGTACAAACCTGCTAATACCATTTAATAAAGGTAAGACAAATTTCTTAATCCATGTCTGTACTATTTGCTTTATATATAATCATATAGAGTGAGAGGAGGGAGGTATCTCCAGTCCAGGAGATGGAACAACCTCATGCTAGGGCTCAATCATTTCCTTTACCTTGAAATATGTATGGGAATTGAGTCTGAAGAAAACATGAGATTCACTTTCTGTCCACTTAGCCACAGAGGAGAGGTGAGCATCCTTATGGGAGCTGAGCAGTTCTCAGTCTTCTGCTAGCCACCCAGACAATTCTCTTCCAGGTTTCCTCACAAAACTGTATCATCTGGTCTTTCCTATCACCAGTATCAAACTAGAGGAGTTCTCCGATTTGAAAGCATTTAATTTTCTCTCATTTAAAAGGAAGAGTTATTCTGTTTTTCCATTGACTCTACAGAATATATGTGACATGACAGCACTTCTCCAAAACTGTAGGAATGTATCCTTGCTGTTTTCTAGAAAAATCCTTGATGCTAATGATGGGAGTACTCAAGGAGAAAGGTGCTCCTTGGCATAACTCAAGATCTTAGAACTATGACCATTCCTCTCTGGAAAAAGAGACATTTCCTACCAAACTACATGCTGCTTTTGAAAACATCACATGACAAAAAAAAATGTCTTCAAGCCTATGTCCCTATTTTGTTTCAAAGGTTTCTGTTAGGATTTTTTTTTCATTTCTCTTTTGAATATCAAGGAAAATCTGATACAAAGCATAGGCACACAAAATGTACACAGATGTAACATCTGTCATTACCAAGTGTTCACACTTAGGCTAAGCTTCTTACAATGCAAATTCTGAAAGTTAACAGGCATTGCTACCCACATGTAAATCAGCTCCTTAAGACATCACCCAGACACTGTCACGACTCCATTTTCATTTTGCCTTAAAATGCTGCTGCCTTTGAACAGCACTAACACATCAGAACAGTTTCATGTCTTCTCACAATTTCTAATGTTAGGTGCTGGCAATTTTGCAACATTACATTCATAACGTAGTGGAGTATCTTAGAATATTCTCTGTAGAAATAGATTTGCAAGCTGATGGATTCAACCTTTTTTTTTTTCAGTGTTTGACATCAGGAAGTTATAGCACTGTGTATTTTTGTACATTTAAGATATTTTGGAGAATTTCCCTCAGGAGGTGTTTCTCTGCTTTAATTTTAAATCTATCCCTTTAGAAAAAAATTGCAAATTTCCTATTTTTCAATTAAAAACCCCCACACCTGCTTAATCTAAGAAATATCACTCAGCATAGAAGAACATTCAGGAAATTACTTCCTAATTCAAAAGTTTTATTTATTTTAGGAAGAGACAGGGCCTCTGGTGAATAACTACATAACAGTATGTCTGAGTTACCACAATACCTTTATTTACTGGAAAAAAATTATTAGAAATTGCCCAACACGTTACAGTTCAGGTGAGAAGAAGCATCTAGAATGAATCACCACAAATCAATTTAATGTCTCCTTAAAGTAGAATGTTATTTACTAACCAGCTAGGTGCAGTAGAAGACTCTTAAAGGAACAAAGATTTATAGACTTCAATGCCCATTTTAAAGAAAATGGGCAGACTGTCTCCTAGCTGAGGAAAAGCCAAAGGAGGACTAGAGAAAACTTGAAACTACTCAAGACCCACTAGAAGATTTCCAAGGAGGACTAGTTATAAAAGCTCTGTTAATCTACTGGATAAAGCAGCACAGGAAGAGGGTGAAACCTTTAGCTACCAGTTTTTAAGGAAACAACCAGCAAGTACGTGCAATGATGGAAAGAGACTTGAAAAAGAATGCAAATAGATTGAAACAGTTTCTCTGATTTTTTTTCATTGTTCATAAGCACAACAATTGTGTTCTCTTCAGATGTTATGAGGAAATGGTTTCATTACCAGTTTTACTCCTCTGGTTTAAGTTTAATTTAATTTAAGGGAAAAATAAACAAGCATTTCTCACCCAGTCATCAGTTGAATGTGTAAGTCAAGTGAGTGGCCCATCTGTATCAGTAAGGTCACAGACTGGGGCTTCCCTTTGAGCTACCCCAGCCCTCAGTAGCAGACTCAAGAGAGATCAAAGGGTCCCCCTTCCACTGCAGTTAAGTTTAGAGACTTGCAGGAGAATTGGGGCTGAAAGGCACCTCTCAACCAATCTGGAACTTCTCCATCCCTGGAGATACTCTGAATAGCTGTTGAGATATTCAGAATCCATCAGGACAAGATTTAGTGCAACCTGCTCTAGCTGGTTCTGCTTCGAGCAGTTATTAGGAGGCAGACCTGAACGCCGAGGAGTGCATTATAATAGATGTATTTTATCACCTTTGAAATCTTAAAATCTAACGATCTATGGTTTGTGGTTTTTTCCTTCTGCTTTCCACACAAGTTAAAAGATTAATCTTAGCCTTGCAGGCTAGTCCCTCTCATCTATATTTAAGATCAGCAAAGTGATTCAGAACAGGACTAGAATTAAGGTGCTCTCAAGACACCTCTGCAGAAGTGGAGGATGCCACTTCCCTGAACTCCCAAGGAGTCTCATGATGTTACCTCTGTGAAAATTCTCCCTGCCTCCTCTTTTACGTTATGCTGAATGCTGTCTCTCCATAAACATTAGGAATTAGAAGTTTAACCCAAGATGATAGCATTAGCATTTAGACAGTCTTACAGCCCTGAAAAGAACATTTGAAGGAATCAAACCAACTCGGTATTTTCCAACTATCAGCTGATTATAGCAGTTCACACTGAAGCTTCCATTGTTCCAAATAGATTTTTCATACTTATTCACAATTTTCTCCATGTAAGAAAGCAAATAAGTATTCCTAAAAATCTGTACAATGATGTTATGAAAAGGATCTGCAATGAAAAGCACTTTTAAACACTGTAACTGTAGCTATTATGGCTTCTTATGGTGAACTAGTATTATTATTGCCATTTTTAAAGTAATCTGGCTTTCATTTCGTCCTATTGTAGCAAAGATCTATATCATTTTACAATTTGACAGCATTCTTTAATCCCAATTCTAGATGTAAAACAGAAATGAAGTTCAGTAAATGGCCATAAAATTGTTCTGATGCTGAAGTGTCAATAATAGTAATTTTAGACCTCAGTCTTCTTACAGTTCTCTTATTTTTTCAGTTAATGCTGGAAATTGGGAAAATTTGGGGAATAAAAATAAAGTTAATTATAATAATACTACATTGGGTAAATACCAGCATTATTTAATCACTTTTACATCATAATCTTAACACTTGGAATAGAAGTGAAAACAAAGTGGAGAAAGCAAGAAGACAACTTGTCCTACCTTTATGGCTCCCTTCAAGATATTTCTGACTCCATAAATTCAGAGGTCAGCAAGACATTTATAATTACACTGTATTTCTTAATTCTTTGTTATCACTAATGTAATGCTCCTTCCCTGGGCATCTTGCAACTCAAGAGTAGGTAGATAAATTGACACAATTGATTTTTTAACTGGTACTTTCACATTTAAATTTTTTATTTTTTTTTTTTGGTATCAATACTCAGAGAGGCAGCAGTTGGAAGCCCTTCTTCCTGATCTTGGAAGTCTCAGCTCCAGCTGAGCTCCAGCCTTCCTGACATCACTTAGATTCACCCAAGTTATATTTCCAAGTTCCTCCTTTGCAGCCTACATGTGATTCTACAGATGTCTACATTAACCCCAAGAAACTACCATTCCATGTCCTCTCCATCATACACTACTTCCTTTCTCTCCAAATAGAATTAAGGCTCATAAACACACCTTTCACTTCTTCCACATATCTAATAATAGATCTTTAATTATTTTTGGTGGTGTTCTCTAGGGAAGAGATAAGGGAATTTAACAGGAAATGACATCTGTATTTTCTACCCTGAGCCCTTCGTGTACCTCTTCCATTAGCTCACAGGAGACAGAAAGAAAATATTCACCTTTCCCTCCTCTCCTTTTCTCAGAGTAAAATTTTAGGGCAATCTTGTAACAGGAAAAGCTCTATAGGTGTAAGTTAGTACTATTTTTTTTTTCAGCGTTATAATAGAGCAGGATTTTCCCTGATGTTTTATTCATCAGCTGTCAGTCCTGACTTTTTCCCTACTAGCTTAAGTGATGCACTACAGAGTCCTAAATCAATGCTATTTCTACCTCTCTTAACATTTTAGTGTTTTGATTTGTTTTTTCTCTGTATATATATACATGGGTTTCAGTGGACATCATTTCTTTTCAAAGCTTCTACATTCAGGTTTGCAGAGAAAGAAAGGCTTTTCTTCTCTGGGATTATACAGACAGTGCATTCTTTGGATAATAGGAAAGAAATTCTTGCCTCTTAGGAAAACTGCCATTCTGCTCTGCCAAGCATTTCAAACTGCATTCTTTTTAGAGATTTTCTCTTCTTTATAGAGTAACATTAAGGATTAAAATTCAACCCAATCTGCTTAAAAAGAAGACTGCAGGCAAGATTCATACCTCAAACATACAGGTTTTACTGATCACTGTTGCAGAGGTCAGAGGAACAGGAGGGCTGCCTCTACACAAGTTGGATGGCAATTCATTTGAGAAGCAGAACATACATGAGGAGATAAAAGCATCTGCATGCAAGGAAGGCTTCTGTTACTACTAATAGATGAAACAGCAGCTAAGTCTTCATAAAAATAGCATTTCTACAGTAGAAATTTCAGTTTTGGAGCTAAATTAAGAAAGAGTTTGCAGATTTATTTCAGGCAGTTTCTGCAACATTCCAAGACTCATGACTAGATCAGTGTATTTTCTTTTATATCTCAAAAAGGAGAGAAAAGTCTGAACATCACACAAGTTCCAGGAAGATTTTTTTAAAAAATCTATTCTAGCAAACACTGTCTTGGTCTTATTAGTAGATGCAATCTACTTTCAGATCTTGCACACACTTGTTTTTGAGCTAGGAAAAAAAAACCCTAAAAAAAATCAGAAATTAGGTTTGCTCTGAAAGTTTACCCAAGTGTAACAAACAAATACTTATTGGAAAAAGTGGAAGGAAAACAGTGTCTTGTTCTCACTAATTTATTGTCCCAAACAATAGAAATAATATGTGGGGAGAGGGGATAAAAATGTGCAGAATGAAAAGCTGAGGGCCAGGGAATACACAGGCTAAAAAGACAAGGAAAGCAGACAAAGGAAAGCTGAAAACAGACTGGAAGAAAGAACTGCAATAAAGTACCTGGACTCAGAAGCTAGTATTAAAACCAGAATAATAAATAAGCAAATTGATCTGTAAACATATAAAATTTTACTGGACCATAATTTTAGTGTGAGCAAAGGAATAGTGAGAATTCAAAAATGGCTGCAAATCACTAAAACCGCTGATGAGTCTCATTCCTGGTGCTCTGGTGTGCACAGGGGATGAAGGGAACAGGTTACTAGTTACACTAGAAGCTGACAGCTGTGTGACAACTCTACGAGCACATAAATGGTGTTAGATGATGAGTTTTGTGTTTTAGAAGTCTAGAAAAATTACGTGCAAAAATGTTTACCTAAACTATGTAAGCAAGGGAGCATTCTAGTGGTGCATGCAAAAGAAGCTGAAGTGTTTCTCCAGGTCTAAAATAGAAAGAGCAATCTCTAAAGCTAAAATTAAACTGAGAACAAGCACATCCTGTTTTTAAAAAGACTCAAATTTACAGAAAACCTCAGCTATTTCCTAAGGTAGAGTCCACCTCATTCAGCTTCAGGCAGTTAAGAGTTACACAGCCAGCGTGTGTTGTCAAGGCTTTCCCTACAGCTAGTAAAAGCAGAGGAGGGAGAGAAGAAGCAGCCAGAAGGTTACTGATTGTAATAATTTCCAGATGGTAAGAACTGCTTTTCCAATGTTGGACTCTCCCAATTTATATAAACTAGGAGACTGGTTATGCAAGGCCCACATACTGAACAGTGGGTGGGATTAACTCCACCCCGTGCAACTCCTCTCTGTTTGCATTTCAGAAAGTCATCAACACTAGTGACCTCAGAGATGCTGCCTTCTTTCTATCAGTATTCTTTAAGTTCCATTTGTCTCCTAATGCCATCAGAACCACAAACAGTGTTTGTAATACACATGCTGGAAAAACAAATAAAGCATTCCCCAGTGTGCTACTGCAGCAGGAACATCTCCACTGCCAACCTAACTGTGCAGCCTCAGTTCTCACATCCCACCAAGCAATCTGGCACAGCTAGCAGCAACACCAGAATTTGTGAAGCTCATCCTACTTCTTTCATCTACATGTTAGGGAATAAAGTACACGTTTGGTGAGTACCTTCTGTACCATGAGCTTTGCATTTCCTTTTCCTGGTAAAATGGAAGGTATTACCTGAGATCAATAAAGCTTTAAATAACTTACAAAGAAGGGCCCATTAGAAGTAGCTCCTTTCCTTATGTTAAGCTTCCAGGACAATGTTCCAGGCAAGATCCTTCAGTAAGAGCACCAAGATTGATATGAGGTTGTCACAAGAAAAATATGGATTTATGTATGTTGCATATTGATCTCCAAGAGTTATAAATTCTCTCAGTTCCAAGGCACTATAAAGATCCATTTAAATGAAAGAAATAAAAGAAGTAACAACTGGAAAGGTTTTAGGATTCTTTGTGAAGTAAAGGTTTAAAATCTTTTACTTAAAATTTATCAGTAATGTTTATTAACACTACTGTTACCTCAGATTTGATTCGTGGATACAGAACATAAAATGACTGCAAAAATCCAGAAGCTAAAACTGCAGATGTAAAACCTGGAGCTTCATTGTAATACTTGGTCTAAACTAAATGCAGATAAGAAAAACAAAGATTCTTCAGAAGAAGGCTGCCTTCTGTCCTTTTTAAACAGATATAGTAGCAAGCCTTCTGCTGTGACACAGCGTAAACAATAGCTCTAACAGCACTTTGCTGACTAATGTTTGTGTGTGTACTAAATCTGACTTGGCTCCATTATAACACAATTCTGGATGTGATTTTTTTTTTTAAACAACATTACAATATAAGATTATATAGCCAAAACTCTGGGTGTGATGAGTAATATAAAAGAACATTAATAGGTGGAAAAAAAAAAGAAAATTATCTACTCACAAAGGTTTTTTTCAGGTAGTACAGTGCAAGTAGTCAACTATTACTCTTAAAAACAAAAAAATAATTGTTATTTATTAATGTAACCTTAGAATGAAGAGGAAAAAAAACCAAACCAACAAATTCAGAGACAAAAGATCTAATGATTCCTTTACTTCTGTCTTTCCAGAGATTTAGTCTTTGCAAGAAAAAACTGCACACTCATAATTTGATTCCTAGCCAAATATTCAAAATATGCATGTTATCTCATTGAAAAATTCTGGGACTTCCTTTTTATTGTAGAAATAGAACTAACAAAATTCAATAGAATTTGACTATTTTATTTTTTTTTTAATAGCTCAGAAGTGGTAAAATATTGTCTTATTCACAGAAACATATTCAGGGAAAAAGCACAGGATGCTTTAGCTGTTTTGGGACGTTCCTGAGACAAGATCATCATATGAAGAGACAAGTGAAAGCTGAGAAAAATATAATCACAAGACTTCAGATGAGAAGTTTTTTAATTCAGATTTTGGTTAAAGATGTGTACGCTCCTGCTGAATATTTGATAGAACAACAGAATCATTGCCATCCATGTTTCATATTGAGTCAAAAGTGATCAGTTCTCTTATTCATAAAAATAAAAAGGCCTAGCATAACAACATGTTAACTAGGAAATATAAACATCTGCTAAAAGGCAATAGCAGGAATGGGCTAGTGTAAGTTTCTAAAACTGACCAGTAGACACCACTTGCTGTAACTCATTAAGTAAACAAGTGTGTGTGTGTGTGTGTGTATAGAGTTGCACATGGCTCAGTATGTGAAACTGAAGAGATGCTGATTAAGCAACAGAATTTGATCTTCAGCAATAGAAATTAAAAATTACCCATTTCATTGAGAATCATAATGAATACAGTGAGAAATACAGGATTATCTCTCTTGATTTGCTTCTCTGACTGACATCATCTGAAAGATCTGTTTTGCAGTCTCAGTTTTATGTGATCTAGTGAACCTGGGTGAAGGAGGCACTATGTTCCAGATTTTATATACAGAAATCCACCCCCACTTTTTTTTAAACCTGTTTAAGGGGATAGATGCTTGGCATCTCTTCAGCCTTCCTAAAGATCACTTGTGAAGTTCCTACTGATTCTCTTTTGCTCCCCAAATAGTTTTGGTTCCTTATAACTCCAGCAACACTAATAGCAGAAGCACAAAGACTTAATATTGAGCAGGTTCAAGAGCCCAGACTACCATTCCACCAGATACTAACTACCTTGCATATATTTCTCAACACTATTCTTCAATAAATGAAGAAAAAAAAATGGTACACACCACTCAGATTAATTTTTCACATAAACAAGTCACAGGAAATTTGCTCCTGTAGAAGCAGCAGCTAGTCAGCTTTACTCTGCAGATGGCATTGCCTGTAACATATTTCTGTGCATAAACATGGCATTACTCCATCTCTGTGGAAATGTTAATTGATTTCAAGAAGATAGCTTGCCTCCTGGTCAAGATGTGTACTGTCAAAAGAAGGGGTAGGTGTAACCAGCCAACCAAGTTTTTTTGGTCCTATAGAATTTTATCTTTCCACACCTCAGTGCATGATGACACTTCTAAATGTCACATCTGTTATACCTTAAAACATCACAATTTAGAAAAGGGAGCCAAAAATCATGATGTTAACCTTATTCATCTAAGTTGCATCTAAGAAAATAGCTTTGCAGTTAATTTTCAGCACACTGCAATCTGTGGTAATCTTCTGTTATTAGAAATGTAAGTAAAAATATACTTCATAACACACATGTAGGAAGGAGTTCGGTTAGCACACCAGGAAAAGAGATTCTAGATGTACATTTCAAACACAAATTCCGAACGAGGAAAACTACAGAATGGACTCATGGAAGTTGAAGCAAGCAAGATTTGGGCTAAAGATAATACCATAGCAAGGGACAATTTCTAAACATTAAATACACACAAAAGATGTTAAGAACTAGTTTGTAATCACCACTGAGAAGAAGTCTAGTTTTAAAGGGGATTTGAAAGTCACTTACCCTTTTCCACCACTATACACATTGGAGATGTTGCCCAACTCAGATACTGCTCACATCAACACACCTTTATAGTTCTAAGAGTCTGGGTATGAGAGTACAAGTGAGTGAAATAATGGGTGATTTTCATAAAGGGAAGAGTTAAGCCATTATTTTGTAAGGTGTTAGGATTTAAAAAGTACTTGGCACGAAGATTGGTCTAATTTAGCATCTAAGCCAATACAATTCAGGGATAATATAATAAAAATGCAAATGCTTTATAAATCCAGAGGGTGTTTTGGTTTTCCTATTAAACTAGAAGAAGCTTATATCCTTAAGAAATGGAGAAGCTAGCATGAAAAAATTCTTTACCAAAATCAAGTAGCAGACTTACTGAGATTTATTGTCCAGGTGCAGCTAAATATAGCAAAACAGAAGTGTGCATTTTGGAGAGTTTCAGAGTTGTACCACTTGTATAAGGGTTAGATAGTGTAAAGGATGCTGCCAGTTCTGTGCAAGCCTGTAATAATCACTATCAATCGAAGAAAGACTGAGCACTATGCAGTCTTAACAAAACAGCCTATGTTCTAAAGCTCAGTTTGGCCTCCCACTGTATCCAAAATTTCTTGATCACCATACTCTGATGCCAGGCTTGTCTAATCCCAGAGGCTTTTAGCTGAGATCGAACACCACAAAAAATAATCCATTTTTACCATGGTACATTTAATAATCTACAATAATGATCTTCTCAAACACTGAGTTGTGCTCTATTTCACTGGCCTTTATTTAAATACATGGAACATCCAAAGGTAAGTGATTAACCTAGTGCTTTTTGAGCTCCTCACATGTCCCACAAAAGTTTAAGAAGTCCATAAGAATTCCGTGCAGGAAAACAATTAGCCTAAACTTTAGAAATACAATTTTCTTTGCATCAATTATGCCACACAGTAATTTGCAATTTGATGACAAGGCTACACTGTAATCCAATATTCAAGCAAGTTAATACTACTACAGATGTAGTCCTATAATTAGCCATATGTTGTTCCTTCTCCCATATATTCATTTGCATTAACTAGAAATCCCCTAGCCTGCACCACTTCTTTCCTAGACTGCACATCAGGTCTCAAAACCTCATCTATTGCAACTTTTGCTGCTTCTAAAAAAATACTGTAGTCATGTTCCTGAACTTCAATCTTCTGCATAACATTTTCAACAACTTGCAAGAAATAAAAGCTTATAGTCTTGCTTTGTGTGCCCATCACATCTACACTTAAACATTTCACTTACAAGTGCATTAGAATGAAATGTAGTACTACAAGCTATTTGCAATTAAGAGCCATTAGGGGCAGCCACTGCTGCACATCTGAATATGATTCCTGCATTATCACAAGTGCAATGATATAATCTGTTTGCAGACAGAAGTATGCAACAACTACTAAGGAGCATGTTTATTTATTGGCAATATTCCAAGGAAAAGTGTTATTTGCAGCATAAGCAGTAACCTTTCATTTAGTCAAACCAGTACCCACAGCAGGAATTCTTGCAAAATACTATGGAGAGAGTATCAGAAAGACACACAATTCCTTTCAGAAACAAAAATGCAACAGATGCCTAGTGAATCTAAAACCATTAGTGTGACAAGCTAGAAGAAGCTGACTAAAAGGAATACTGAGCTGAGATACTGTGACTGTAACAAATTACTTGACTTAATTTAAATTGAAAAGCATCAGTAACACATTTCACATGCTTCTCAAGGTAAGATGAACCACTCTTTACTATTTTTAACTCTGGCTCCTGTAACTTCTTCAGTTACCTGTATTACTGGAGTGTAAGGCTGATCATCTGATTCTCTCCCTCCTCCTTTTTGTTTTGAAGATTTTCTGCAGCATCAAATCTCTGCATCCCAGCTTTGTGCTGCATGAAATTTCATTACCCAGTGTTGTAATGGTCAAGCCAGCTTAAGCCATCCTGATTTGTGACACCAAAAGTAACAACAAAAGTACTGCTTTAAATTCAATACACCTGAAGAAAAAAAAAACTTGGTATCCTTTTCCACACTAAGTTAGTTGCTCCCCTAGAAAGCTCTCCCTCATCTTCCCCCCCACTTTCCATTTCTAAATTGGCCTCTAGGGAGAAATCTTGATTCTGAATACTGAACACCACCCACATCTGAGCAGGGTTCATAACATAACAAGTTGAAAGAAGGAGTGAAAGGAATGGAGTATTTCACAAGGGAATTGTCATAAAAGACTCAAAGGAGATTGAAGACATTAAAGCAGCATCGTTGCATTGATACAGCTACATTATGAATAGTGAAAAACATTACATTTAATGCATTTATCTTCACACCTTCATTGCACAACTGGGCCAGGTCCTCTTAAAGAAATTATTTCATGCAAGTGAAAAAGATAGGAAGGGTTCATATAAAAACAAATTTAAAAAAATCCTTCAAATAGAACATATTTTAACAGTGTATAGCAGAAGTAAGAGACAGAAGACAACATAATGAAAGAAAAACAATCAAAAGGAATCATGGGACTACCTTACTTTATCTCTCATTTCATACAGCCTTAAAAGTGTGAAAAACAAATGTTTACTTTAGTTAATCCCAGGACTCAGACTTCTAGGAAACTGGGACAACACCAAATAAAGATCTAATTCTTTTTATTTTTTTTTTCTACTGAAGCAATTAAGTCACTTTAGAATTGGATAGTTTCCTCAAAATTAGTACTTTATTTTTATAATGCAGAAATATATATATTTTTAATAAGACTAAGAAATAAAAGGCAGCTGTGTTGTGATACACAGATTATTTTACCCCACCTTGAGGGTGGGAAAGGAGGTGAGAATGAATAGAGTCAGCTCTTATCAACCTGTGATCTCAGCAATGTAGTTTCTACCCTCCATTCTGCACAATAAACTGATCCTTGGAGAAATAATGCCACACATGAATATTTCACTTTAATACAAGCCAGGACTTCACTAGCATCAATGGTATTTTAAATTTATTAATATAATGCTAATCCGATGGTCTGTTTCTTCCTGCCACAGTGAAAGTTAGTAATGCTGCTTTTAATTGTGTACAAAAAAAATTGAAGAAAAAGATCAGAAAAAATGGAGACTGTAACTAAAGGCAGCAACAGTAATAATGACAGAATGTGACATCTTAGATATTTTTAGGATTTGACACTATATTTACCACCTGGTTTTTAGATAAAGGATCATTATATGTAAATTGATGGTATATAAAAAAATGCATAAGGACAGAATAATTTACACAGTATACAGAAATATCAGTTAATACTTCAAACAGTATGCACAGACTAGTAGATGACTTAAAGGACAGATGGCTTTATTCACAGGATAAATAAGGTAATAAAAGGATACACTGCTGCCATGTCTGTGATAGAGTATCCTGGTGATAATGACTTTCCAGTAGCACTGCACCAATTAGAGACTGTGAATACTGTGGGGAGTATGTTTGCCCTGTTCTTAATCTATTGTTTACCTCGAACAAAGTCACTTTTAAGATAGTGAGCCAGCTGAACTTATCTGACCCAAAATGTCCATTCTTGAGTATATCAGATAGTAAAGTCTGTGCATTATTCATCTTTGCTCTGAAATGATAAAACAGTGTTCAAAATGCTGCTAACAGAATGCTGGAAAGATCTAATTCAGGAAGTCAACTGTATATGAAAAAACACAAACATTTAAGATGTGCTTTGCCTGAATTGAGCTCTTGCCACAAAATGCTACATGCTCTGCACTGCCTTCTATTGCTTACTGCTGGGGTCTGTTTTCCATAACTTAGCAGCAGTGCTTTCATATTTACCTTCAGATCAGTCCTTAAAATACTGAATAGCAATATTGTACCTAGTATATATCTGTCAAAAGCACACAAAAATCTCTAACTCAGTTTTACAAAAGGTTTACTGAAATACAAACATCCAGAACCATAAACATCTGAATCAGCACAGCTAATCTTCTGGGGTTCATATACCACACAGGGACAGTTTATCCTCTGAGGAGTCAAAAGCTGAAATCAGCTCAGAGTATCTCCAGCATAGAAGAGATTGTAAAATTGAGGGGGAAAAAAAAATGCAAACAGCAAACTGCTCATTTGGGGAACTCAGATTATTTCTTTTACTCATTGTTTCACTTCTCAGACAACTAAAGAGGAACTCTGTCAAATCATTGAAATCCAAAGTATAAGAAAGTTGTATTCTTTTCAGTACAGAAGACAATACCAGAAAAAAAAGTTGAAGATAAACTGCAATGAAGACTCCAAGCATTTGGCTTCACACCTGCTGGAAAGCTAGGGAACCTTGAAAGCCAGATCTAAAGCAAGATGTCAGAAAACAATAGACTGAAGACAAATACAACCTTTAAGTTCAGTTACCTTAATTTTGACACTAAAGAGAAACTCATCAGCATAAAAAGGGTTAGTAGATTTCCAGTTGTCTTACTCTTCGAACTCCAAATCTGCTAGCCCTTCTTTTTGTGCTGATGAGTTAAGGTAAAAGCCTTACAAAAAGTCTAGTTTTCACAGAGAAATTTAAGAGCACTCCATCTGCTGCAAGAGAAATACAGCATATAACCAGATAAAGCATATAATAGAGATAACCAGGAGATTCTGGGAAGATGAAGGCGGCATTTTCTTGAGGCATCTTATCAATAAACTAGTAAGAATGTGAAAGTTGATGATAACCTAAGAGGCAGTGACCATGTGAAGTCACCCCAACCAGAAGACCATTGTACATAGAGGAGTTGGTGGTGCACAACAGAGCTCACATGAGGAGTTCTGCACAAACCCACTGGCCACAGGACAAACTCAGCTCATTATGAAAGAAGCCTCAGGCAGCTCTCACTCAGCACCCACCTCACACCACCTGTGGCCTGGCCTTGAATCTAGAAGCACAGCAAGAAGCTCACACATGATTAATAGAGTTTTCTTGTAAGAAAATCCTGTAATATCTTGATTAATGAAAATTAATAACCACTTCTTACAGACATGGTTTGCACCATCTGCTGCACCCTCATCAGAGGCCCATTTGATGCTGTACAGCTCAAGGTTCCCAGCATCTATAGGGCTGTAGAATTACCTGTACCATTTTTCCTTTATTAAAGATAATACTATAAAAAAATAACTCTTTAAATGATATTTCACAGAGCCCAAGTGCTTTTCTTACAACAGATCAACACCTCCTGATGCAAAACACCACAACAGAGTTGAATTTAAAATAAAAACCCAAGCAGGTAAGTTATCTTCATGCACAAACCACAGTTAGCAATGAAGGATTTGTGATACAGACATGCTAATACTGTAAACACTGTCATTCTAGAGGAGCTACTTCAGCTTTTTTGATAATGCTCCCTTAGTGAAGAAAAAACCATATCATAATGACAGGGTATTTGTTCCTTATGCCAATTTCAAACCACATGCACATTGCCAACGAAACGCTCTGGGGCAAAAACCTCTGTATTTATTGAAGCACTAGTGGAAAATTGTTGCAATTAGGGACCAGCTTCTCATTTCACACAAAATTTACCCTCTCACCAGTATAATGGAGATACATTGACTTACTATAGTTGAGAATTTGATCATGGCATGTTACCATTTATAAAGATGAATATAAATACTTCTACATTCAAATTTAGACCTAATTGCTAGATTTGCAGTAGAAAAAAAGCAGTACATGCTGAGAGAATAATAGCAAGGATGGCCTTGCATACACCATACATACATTAAAAATACTACAATATTCTCTAGCTTTTTACACTGCTTCTGGACTTATGTACTGCTGAATAGACTTACTGTGTAATGCACTCAATGCTCAACTGTGCTACCTGCTGCACATCATGTGTAAGAACATCTTATTTTCTTCATTCATACTAAAAAAATGTATGCCCATCAGCAGACAAACAGTAAAAAAAAACCCAAATCACCTAAAACCCACTTATCCTTGCAATTCCAGTTAATTCTGTTAAAAATTCATGAAAGTGAATGAAATCTTTTTAGCTTCCTTATTTTTCTTTCCTTTTTTCCTTCTCTTCCAAATGTAAATCAACAAGTATAAAATCAGTGCTTTTGTACTGTAGTTTGTCCAATAGCTGTCAAAACTCCACAAGGATCCTACTCCCTTGCCCCTCCAAGACATGCAAGTGCTTATGTAGCAGTATTTGGCATTAAATTTGACATTCTCATTGAGACTGTTTAAGCATAAAGTGCATTCCAAACCAACTTTTTCTTTTTTTTTTTTTTTTTTTTAAGATTTCTTAGTTTAGATTAATGAAGCATTAGTAATATTTCATGCATTTCAGAAATAGTGAGCACCAAAAAGATCAGAAGTTTGGTACTATCTGTAACCATTTCCTCTGACAGTATTGATCACAAGGAAAAGTCTACCCCAGCTGCCACATCTCATACAGAGTAACATCTCAGTTCTCATAAAAGTCAGTTTCACTGAAATACCAACATTTATCTCTGACTTAAAGCAATTTACTTACCTTGTGTCTGCATTTAAGTACAACGCCATAGGCTCCTGAAAAAAAAAAAAAAAGAAAGATTAACCATCTCAAATCAGGAAAAAAACCACCAAGATAAAAAGCAGTCTTCAGTCAACTCCTGGCTATAGAAATAAAAATTTCCCCAGCATTATGATCCAGAACTTGCATATAAAGGTACTGCACAAATTTTCTGTGCACTGAAACAACTTTATAAAAATTGTTTGAAAGTAAAAAGATCTTACAACGCTGAAATTATTTTTTAAAATAGACTTGCAGAGAAGTTTGATAACTTGCATTTCCCTAGTATCACTAAAGATAAATTAATCTAGTGAACTGTAAAATAAAAGTTTAAAAAAACCCACCAAAAGCCCAAAAGCTCCCAAACCTACAAAACTATTTATCTTTATTTTCTTTCATGTTCAAAACTTCTTTGATTTGAGAATAGAATTAGAAGAACTGTAGAGAATTAACTGACACATACAAGCAATATTTTTCATATTAAAACTTACTGCCATCAAGATTACTAAGTCAAATCTATATAAAGTTCTACTTCATTTTTCAGTTAGATACACTTACCTTCACCTACAACTCCAAGGATCTCAAATTTATTCATCACATTACCAATGTTAGGAATCTTCATCAAGACAAATTCCTCTTAAAGTGAGAGCCACAAAACATGGCACATCAGAGACTGTCCAAAGATTTTGCAAAAGGCAATTGTGAAAAGGCTCTTGGTCCAATTCCACCTTGATCAACCAGACCTCTCACACTCTTTCTTAGTTTCTAGGCAGTCAGTTGCTTCCTGAGGAAAGAAGAAAAATAAATGTAATTAGTAATTTATTTCGGTAAGAGAGAACAATGGTGTCTACACACAACACACCAATATTGTCCAACAGTTCTAACAGACAATTTATGGCACATTTCACAATGTAGAAGCCTCGTGTACAATGGAAGGACCCTATTAAGAGCATATCTCTGACAACAGCTGGCCTTGTAATCCCATCCTTAGCATGTCTAATACAAGTGTAACAATTTATGAGTTATATTGTACAGAAGAAATATGTTATCAGGAACTGTCTCACTCAGCAAAAATAAACCTCTAAGTAATTATGTTCTCAATCGGATGTATTTTGACAGCTAGGTAGAAAACCAAAATGTATTTAGTCAGTTTATTATTTATCCACTGTAATGAAAAAAAAAGGGTAAGTTTAAAAAAAACCCAAACCCTTAAAACCAGAATTCTCCCACTATTTTCTATGATTGTTTAAAAAAAAACCCAAGCAAAAAACAAGCCCAACTATAAAGATTATTTGCTAGACTGACTAGCAATCAAGGACTCAAAAGGTGGAGGGAAATCACAATGACCCCAGCCTCAGCAAGACCCAGAGAGATAATCTGGGGGGTTTTGTTATTTTAGAAGCAACTTCAGAGTTCATCAACCATAGTATACTTGGAAACAAACTTTGAAAACAAAGCAGTGACTTCCCAATGGAAGGGATGGCTACGTTTGTTTTTGTTGGGGATTTTTTGGTTTTTTTTTTTTGCTTTGGTTTTGTGTTTTTATTTAGTGTTTTTTTATGTTTTATTTGTTCTTTCTTTGATCTGTTTTTTTTCTTTTGTTGTTTGTGTCTTGTAGTGGTGGCTTTTGTTTTGTTAAAGTTACCCACTCCTTAATGCATTCTTTCAGTGTTTAGTTTATTGGTTTAATTATTTTTTTAATCACTTGTGAATTGTATCAAATACTCTTTCCCTCCCAAATACTGTCCTGCATCTCATTCTCCTGGCATCTCATCCTCACATAAACTTTAGGCTGTTTGTCCAGGCTTTCTGGAACAGTAACAAACAAACAAAAGCAGGAGCTCCCAAAAAGCAGGAGCATCTGCACCATTAACATAAGAACAGAGCCCACACTGAACTACTTTGGCTTTCCACTGAAACAGGCTGGTGCCAGGCACACCAGTGCAGCTGACTGTCCCCACGCTGCTGAGTGACAGAAATACCACTGCAGACCTTAGAAGAACCAGTAAAACCATAACATGAGCAAGATGCAAAAAAAACCCAGCCAGCCACCTTCAGAAAAGCATACATACTTGCTGGAAAGAAGGGAGCAGTCAGAACACAATGTTCTGTTGGGACTATTCAATATAATCACCAAATCTGCTACTCCCTTTCTCAACACTATTCATTTCTCTCTAGAAATTAGTTTGTGATAACATTCATTACTTATCTGCTAATGTTATTACCATACATTGTCCTTCTACCTTACGGTGCACACAAAACTTTATGGATCCATGACAAAACAGCAAAGAAACTTCTGAGATACTATATCAAAAACTCAACCAGAGATGTAGATGAAGTTTACTCTGTCCCTCATTGACCATTTGTAAAAAACAAACAACAAATTTTTTGTTCTTCAAACTTCTTAAAGATACACAGGCCTGCAGCTTTTGATCCACTATTTATTTGAAATCAAATTCTCTGCAAGTGTATTCAGCACGTATCCTTTTTTTTTTTTTTAATCAGGAATAAAGGTTAGATTTTTTAAGCAGCTAAAGGTTCATCCCTGAAATTCAGTACTATCCTTCTTCACCTCCCCGTTGATCACACAGTTAACTTTGAATGAAGTGAAAAGGACCAGAGCCACAGAAAGCTGATGCCCTTGTTACACTGCTGCTCCTTTACACTCTGCACCTAGAGCAGCAGTCACATGTAATTGCCTACAGGTAAAAGCCTGTCAGCTCACCGACTGGTGTTCACTGACCACTGGTGATACACTCACTGTTTCTTTTAAGACTGTTTTTAAAACCACTAATTCTTGCAGGCAATATGAACAAAACTCCATGAATGACACAGTTAAAAAGAAATAAAAAATAAAATCTAGAAGTGTTAACCAAAAAAGTAACTCCAAGAAAGCCATCCACAGCAAGAATCACATTTTTCTGTAACTTAGCAAAGACTGGATGGGTTTTTTCAAGCTGAATAGTGGAAATAGCAAGGAAAACATTAACAGCAATTCCAATTTCCTTCTTTGCACCGAGTACCATATAGGCCTGTTTTAATAAGTTGCCTGCTGGCCAGAATGATAACCCTTGCAGAAGAGGAAATAAGGCCATTCTTTACCTCTCAAAGGTTCTCAGTAGGGAAATTGCAGTCATTCTCCTACCACCCTTTTCAGAGGCAGCCAGATTCACAGCACATCAACAACATAAATTAAACCAACAGCTCTCTGACTTGGTCTCAGTGTTACCATGGCATTCCACAAAAAACAGAGCCAATTCAGCAAAATGAAACATCATGACATGAACAGGAACAAATTAGTTTTACTTAATGCAGGACTAAGTCAGTGTGAGATTTTAATACAAATGTAATTGGTTTGCAATAGCATATAAGGCTTATATGTAAAAAACTAAACCTGAATAGACATTCTGTGAATAAACGTATGGACTAATACAGCATTATGGCACCTGATCATTTGCATTTAAATTAGAATAGTGGAGAAAATCTTTAGCTCTTCCCCAATTCCATTTCCCTTCAGGACCATACGAATTCTAGAGCATCACTCAAAAGCATCCAAGTTAGCCAGTCACTCAAATGCTATTCCTTATTTCATAGTCAGCAATACCTAGGTGAGGAGGGAAGGAAGCACTTTTTTACATAGTTAGATTCTAGTAGAGACAATAAGAATTATAATAAACTTAAGGTGGACACTTTTCACAAAACATGGAGAAATAAAACTCTTCTAGAAATAAACACTTATCTTTCTAGATAATATTTTTACTCACTAAGATAAAACTAAACATTTCTAGAGGTTGCATATATTTTCATCTGTTCAGTAATGTAACAGTGGGTCAGGAAATAAAGAACTAGCACCATTAAAGCACTTGGCCTTTGATGGCTATGTGTTAATCCAGACCCTGGCACACCTTCTGTCATACAAGGTGTGTGCAAGAAAACAAACACGAACCACCTCTATTAGGCATGATGGATCATTCCTGTAGGACCTTTCCTCCTCCACTTTCTATGTGCAGTTCTATTGGTGGAGGTTTTGAGGGAAAACCCTAGTTAAGAGTTATAAGCACATGATTCAGTGTTAGAGCAGAATACACAAGTGATGGCATTAACAGTTGGATTTCTTTTTCTCCTGGATTTTTTTATTCAGAAGAATGTGCCAGGAGTATTATGGGGAAGATTAGGAAGAACAGATCTGAACAGCTGTGAGGAGGATGTTAGAAATAATATTCTGGTTTTAAGAATGGAAAGAAAAAAAATACAACAAACCAATAATCATATCACAAGTGAAGCTTTGCCAGTCTCACTCTTGTATTTGGAAGGAAATTACCACTAGTTTTCCCATTTTACAGAGGGACAGGAGTCCTCCTAATGGGACAAGGATCTGATGAGCCATCAAGCTGTCATAATATGAAGAAATGCACAATGTGGAAGTCGAAAAAAAAGAAAAAAATGAAGACGAGAGAAAAAGCAGAAAAAATCTTGCAGTTAAACAAGCCATTTCCACACCCTAGGCTTCAATCTATCCTCCCCTCTGCTTAGAAAAATTAGGAATGAAAAGAACAGCTGCTGAAAATAAATGCAAAATTTAGAAAACTGTCAAACTTGAACAAATTATGTAAAAGCAAAACACCAGGGCTGCTTGCACAAGCTCACAGGTTTTAAAATGGAACTCAGCAAGCTTTTATTGACATTGTTATTATCATCATTGGAACTTGATTTCACTGTTGTTGGTGTTTTGAGGATTTGTTTTGCTCTTAAAAAAAAAATATTAAAAATGTTGATATATGAAATGTGCAGACTCATTTGAATCAGCTGCACATCAAGGGAAGTCACTGTCACCTAACTGGTCTAGAAGGCAGCAGAACTCTATGGCAGCAGGGTCAAGGGCAGAAGGGAAGAACCTCACAAAGTTCCCATCCCACAGCAAGCACACCTCTAGGAAAAGAGCTGAATCAGCTCCCAACTAATAGAAGACACCAGTTTGGTTAAATTCCTAAAGGAAACTGAGCTTGAAGACCAGGGCACCAATAATAATTCGTTTTATCTTGGTTTTTAAGTGCTCTTCCTTTTGTATGCAAGTACAGGTTATAAAATACATTCGGCTCATCCTGGATATATGAACTCTTCTCAGATATGTGAGCACTTCTCAGAGTGAAAATACAGGATTTATGAGCTTCTCCAACAGCTGTGGCCAAGTCAAAAAGAGTGGGTGCTTAGCAGGATGCTTCTAAGACCACAGTGACACATAAGCAGACTGATTATCAAAGCCTTGAGCACAAAAGCAGCTCCCATGAGTCATAAGAGAAGGACAGGGAAGACAATTTAGCTTCCATTTTAGTCTTCCTCTCCCATAAGAGCCTCAATAAATCTGCCTGTTGTGGGTGTGACAGCTCCGTGCGCAGTTGGTGCCGCTCTTACGCAGGCTGTGCAGCCTGCACCCTGTGTGTGAAGAAAAACAGCCAGTGTTCAGAGATAACCCTCTCAACAGCAACCTGCACCATCCAAAGCCTCTGTGCTTCAATCTGGCACAAGTCGTCTTACAAACACGTGTTCACTTTGTCAAATACAAGTGCCCAACGTTTCTAGTGGAAGTACAAGCACGCTTCTGCTTCCCAAGGTATTGTTAGGCAAAAAGAGGCAAGAAAAAAAACTCCTTTTTTTTTTTAAAGATAGTTTTATTTGGATAGCTTTCTATGGAAGAAGCTAATATGTTTTTACCCAACACAATATTTGTAGTGGCCTCCTTAGAAGTTGGTCCTTTCGTTTGAATCTTTCCTTCTCTCTTTTGAGAACACCAGTCTCCAGTGTCACGCTGCTTACTGTTTAGTCCTATATTATCTATGACAATATGCCACGCACTTTAAATCTCAGGGTTATAAAACAGGATTACAGGCATAGCTTCTTCATCCAAAAAAGCTACTACTGTAAAAGAGCTACACATTAGGACTCACTTTGTGACTCAATTCCCACATTTGCATTTGAAGAATCATGCAAAAATGTGTCAAGCATAAAAGTCTTCCTCTATAAAAAAAAAACCCAAAAACCCTCAAACCAAAACAAACAACAAAAAAAGGAAAAAAACCCCAATACTAAAACCCCACACAAAAAAACCAAACAAACACAAAGAAAAAGAGAGAACATTCAAAGTGCAGGGGGTGTTCCTGTCCAAGAAAAAGTACAATATATTCTCTTTATGGGAACACACTAGAAGCACTGAGCAGCCAGTCAGCTGAAGGACTGCTGTAAAGTTTGAGCTCAGCAGGCTATCTCTGGAAAGAAAGGGCTTTTCAGGATTTTCCATCATGCTCTCTGGTTCCTCTGTTCCCTGGCAGCCTACTGTCCAACAGCACTGGTGGGTTCCTCTCTGCAGCAGCAGCAGCAGCCACTGGCTGGGCACCAGCAACCCTGAACTGTCAGCAGGAAAAACAGCAGATGCAGAAGACCTGGCCACTTGAAAAAAAAAGTTCTCTGACTCATTTCTCACTGGATTGGCCACTGAAACTTTCAGATGTACACACACAAAGCATACTGGCAATTTAACAAGACTGTCTCTTCACACACACACACACAAAAAAAGACTGAAGTTCCCATAATCTGAGAAACTTTCTCCTCCTAACAACCCAGACTTGTCTTCATTGTTCTAAAAATAACTCCCATTAACATTCTACAAATCAGATGTTTCTCTCTGCACTCACTTTCACTGGGATAGAACTTTCTCATAAGAGAACAAATTAAAAGTGAATATGAAGTATTTATAAATAGCAAATAAATGCTGAAACTAAATTTTGCAGGCATTTTAATGCAGATCAATTACTACTCTTCTTTGTACTCTTCAAACATGTAATTAAATACTGATCACTGGTTCACTATCTGAAGTAAAAAAGCCCAAGAAATTACTTTTCCCTTTAAAAGGACATACCAAAGATTCGGAACAAATATATGAGGGGGGGAGCTCCCAAGAACTAAAGAAGATATATGCAAACAAACAGGGTTACATTCTAATTATACCAAAAAAAATTTATCTTTTCTTCTTGCTGTGTTTTCCAAATAGCCAGAGGCATTTTATTTAAATAATATCGATCCATCTTTTAACAAAGTTACCTTGCCAAGAATGGCACAAAAAGTTTTCAATAAAGGACAGAAAGAAGCCACTCAATTACTAACTGTCCCAACACCCTAAGATAAGTCATTTGAAGAATAAATATACATTAGTATGCAAACAAGTGCAAGAAAAATATATAAAAGAAAAAACTCTTTTCCTTATTGGTTCTTCTTTCACAAAGGTGATAAATTATTAAACTAAAGGGTGGGCATATGGTGCACAGTGGGGTGTGGGGCAGTGGGGAAGAAGTGTTGAAGGTGTTTAATGTTGTTTGGGTTTGCTCCCTCACCCCTAAATTAGAAAAAGACTTCCTCAAAGCAGCTTACTTCAAAGAAACCTAAATAAGTTAAAATCTATAGAAACATCTCTCCATACAAAGTTTCATCTGAAATTGAAAATATTGCTAATATCTCAATGTGTGAAAGTGTAATGGAGACATTTGCTTCAATTTTACAGATTCCAGAGATGATGGCATATACCATTAATACTGAAAATAACTGAATCTGCTTATTTTTCCACTGAAAGAGTGGTCAGACATGAGAACAGGCTGATCAGGGAAGTGAGTCAGCATCCCTGGATGTGTTTAAGGGTCATCTGGATGTGGTTTTGCAGGACATGGTTTAGGAGTGAATTTGTAGAGTAGGGCTAATGGTTGGACTTGATGATCCCAAGGGTCTTTTCCAACCTGAATGATTCTATGATTTTAACAATATGTAAATGTTTTTATTATATATATTAGAGTAACTGAAGACTAACCACGTTTAAAAAAAAGGTGAGTTTTACCACACTTTCTTGTTGGAAAAAAAAAACTGTTAAACTTACACAGGCAAATAAATCAAGTGAAACCCAACAAGGAGACTAATCTCCCAAGTGGCTCAGACTGCACAAAGACATGACCATTATCATAAGATGAAGTTCAATAAAAAAGATATATGTTTTCAACAAAGAAGAAAAAAAATACCAACAATTCATCTCAATTACCTAAGATTTCTTGAAACCAAGGATGAAAGCTTAAAGTATTTTGGAATGCAGCCCCACAGTAGCAGCAGCAGCAATGTACAAAGTACCAGCAGCAGTTCCAGTGAGGACTCTCAACATTAAATTCAAAACCCTGAAATAAACTTTTTGTTCAGTACAAATCCAGTGCAGAGAAAGTACAGCAACAGAGCATGACCTTGTGCTTGTACAAAAGATGTCACCATGCTGAGCCACCTAGAACACTTTCAGGAAGGGGAGCTTCAGTCTGCTACATAAATTACTTCAATTGCATTTGGAAGATGTAAGAAGGTGAACAAGTCAATTTGCAAAATGCGTAAATGTATTTTCAGGTGATAAATAAAAAAAAATACTGTATCATGCTCACAAATTAAATGTAGTGATCTCATCTAAAAGCAGCAAAATTAAACTTGAAAATAACCAGGCAACAGAGCGATGAAGACCAGAATATTATCTTTTGCACAAATTGTGTATTTATCTCTGTCAATGGATACTAATGAAGAGGGCATCTGTATACAAGAAAAACATGCTGGGAGCAATATTTACTCATATTCATTCATGTACCATTTGTTTTACCTAAACACAAAATTAAAGTTCTATTGAAATTGTAATGCAATTGGATGGTGGTGGGGAAAACAGGCAGTTGGAAATTTTATCTGCTTTTGATCGTTTTTACTCAAAATCTCTCCAATGATCAAAAGATGCACCTTCATCTCATACAGCATGAAATAAATCTACTGCAATCAGGACAGTTCTGAGCTTAAAGTCATAACATCAGGTGGCTGTGGATTTAAAACAACTAGATCATCAGCTAAAGCAGCTTTTTTTCAGAAATAAGCCACCAAAATGCTTCAAATTGCAAAGCTGCAAGAGAACTCCAGGTTGGAAGAACCAAGTTACAAGCTTGAGGACAGTTCTGCTACAAGGAAACAGGTAGAAAACAGAGATTTACTCCCTTAAAGGACTGTTTGAGAGAACTACTGAATTTCATAGAATACTTCCCCTTCCATGCCCTTCACCAGACACTAGGAATTACACCGGATGAAGTATTTGCTATTTCTAAACTTGGCATCTCTAATTCTATATTAGAGAATATAGAGGTTACAGAGAATATAGAATGTATATTCTAGAATATATAGATGCTACAGAGGTAGCTTGTGCCAGAAGCTTCCCCAATGTCAGCTGAAGCCAATGCAGCCAGCTCCAAGACAACCCCAGTGCTGGCCAAGGCCAAAGCCATTAGTGACAGTGGCAGCGCCAGAGAAGACTAAAAATATACAAGAAAGACAAGTCTGCAGGCACCAAGGTCAGTGAAAAATGAGGGGAAGGAGGTGCTATAGATGCCCAAGCAGAGATTCCCTCCAGTCAATGGTGAAGACCACAGTAGAGCCTGCTGTCCTCCTGCAGCCCATGGAGTACCTCATGGAACCTCTGTGGGCAAGTGGTTGCCCAAAGGAGACTGTGGCCCCATGGAAAGCCTGGGATAGAAGAGGCTCCAGGCACCTGTGGACCCACACAGAGAGAAGCCCACGCTGGAGCAGTGTGATCCCCCAGGGTACCCACACTAGAGCAGTCTGCTCCTGAAGGACTGAACCCCTGTGAGGGAACCATGCAGTTCATGAAGAACTGCAGCCCACAGGAAGGACACTGGAGAAGTTTGTGGACAATTAGCTCATGTGGAAGGGAGCCCATGCTGGAGAACAGGAACATTTTGAGAAGCCCTCCCCCTAAGGAAGAAGAAGAAGCAGCAGAAACAGTGTTGTGATAAACTGAGTGTAACCCCCACTCCCTGTACCCCTGCACCACTAGGGTGGGGAGCAGGTAGAGAAACTGGAAGTGGAGCCTGGGAGAAAGGGGGGAAGGTGTTTTAAGATTTGGTTTTATTTCTCATCCTACTCTGATTTGATTGGCAATAAAGAAATCTTCCCCAATTTGAGTCTGTTTTGCCTGTGAAGCAACTAGGGAGTGATCTCTCCCTGTCCTTATCTCAAACCACAAGCCTTTTGTTATGTTTTTCTCTCCAGTGTCCTTCTGAGGAGGGGGAGTGATGAAGCAGCTTTGGTGGTAACCTGACATCCAGCCAGGGTCAACCACAGCAGAAATCTAATTGCAAAGACTTTTAATCACTGAGGATGTTCACTTTTCCTCTTCTGCTTCTTTCAACTCTTAGATGCAATCTTAAGTCTTGCCTTTAATTAGATATTAAGCTCTTTGATAAGGAAACTTTTTTTGCTATGGTGAAGGCCTCTGGGTGTTGGCATAAAGAAACTTTCAAGGATGTACTGTTTGAAACTATGCTGTGGCATTGGTTCTTTGCATGAAAAGAATTGCTGTGGTAAGCTATGAGTCTTGAGGTAAATGAAAGTCTCATCAGATGACTCAGGAAAAAAACTTCAAAAATATAAGGAGGCAATTTGATTCATCTCTGGAAGCAGGATGTGGTAATAATTTTTACTTTTTTTTTCCTGAAAAAAAATTATAACAGCACTGTTTTGATGCCAGCCTCCATAATTACTTTAAAAAACATATAAATTAGAAGTTTCTCCTGCTATTTCAGCTTAGTGGTTTCCATTTAACAGTTAAAAGCAAGATACTCTAAAAATCACAAAGAGCATTAAAACCATCCTTCTTAATAGAAGTATGAATGTTCAGACAAACTTCCCTAACACAAATACAGACATGTTCTGTAAATAACAAACATCAATATACTGGCAAAACATACATATCCAACAAACCATGCTTAACTAGGATTTTTGTACAAATATTTAGTATTTAAAGTAAAAACCCAATGAAAAAATAAATTATGAATATGTATCAACAGAAAAATATTTCACTGTAAGTAGGAAATGGCAGGTGCATGGCCTTTCTGCCAAGCAGGCTGCTTTCTAAGTGCCTATACAGTTTCTCCCTGGAATGCAGACAGCTTCTTGCATGGGAGATTCCCATGGTAGCAAAAGCATGTCTGGATATGTAAGTGACCCAAAAGAGACCTGAAAAACAGGTCTTGAGAAAAAGGAGATGCATCTAAACAGTAAACAGTGTTGGCAGGTCTACCAACAGAAAGGTAATAAAAAAAACCCTCATAATTCTGGTTTTCATCTTTCAGGCAGTTTTCTATACTTTGCCTCTTCTAAGTTTAATTAGAAAGTTGGGGGTGGGGGAAGGGAAGGATGTAAGGAGAGGAGAAGGGAAAAAGGTAAGGCAATGCCCCTGGCAAGGGGAAAGAAGGGAAGCTACTCCAGGGAGTCACAGAAGAGCAAAGGGCTGGCACATAGGGAAGTTGTGGAAGAAAAAGTAAACAAAACCAAAAAAAATCATCAAGGAGAAGATGCTTCAGGCATGAGCCACAAGTTCATAATGAGATTTGAGATGTATATTAGCTTACAAAAAAAAAAAAGACTGACTTGCAGCACCCAAAAGTCAATATTTGCATAACTGACTTTCCTGTTTCTAATGCATCTACTTCTTGTACAAATAGTCTTGTAACATTGAGGGAAACAGAATTAATTTGAGGGTCTGAATGCAAAAGTCTAATCCTAGGAAATTATTATTTATTTTCTGTAAAAAGAAAGATAAAAACCTTATAAAAACAAGGGCTGCCAACATTCTAGGGCATACCACATCTCAAAGGATTAAGAACTTCCCAGAGTTCAGTGACACCTACAGACAGAGGCTGCTAGGGAGCTTCCAAGGTTAGACTTCAAATGAAAAGGACAGGAGTCTTGCTTGCAGTGAAAGATGTACAAAACCTTATACACTCAATAACAAGCCTAAATATGAATCATCTAGAAAGTAAAACTGAAGGGGTGCATATCAAGACATATCCACCTCAGGCAGTAGCCATAAAGAAGCAGCAGCAACAGACTGAGCCCAAGCCTAAACCTGCACAATGCAACCAAAGCCCCTGCCCAAAAGGTAGGGAGAAAACAAGAACAGTTCTAACTGCACAGTATTATTTCTTTCCACTAATATTCTCTTTGTGCCTTCCTAACATTGGAAGAGTAATTGCCACTTTCCTTTCCAAGCCAGGTAAGCCAGGAGACATGCTATTTACTCAGACAAAAAGCAGTAATTCTTGTAATCCCTTTTTGGATTACACCAGTTACTTAGCTGCTGAGACTGCACACAGCCAACTCCTCAGCAACTTTAACACTTTGTGGCTCTTGTGGTGCTAGATACACATCTCCTATTCCAGGCCAGACGTACCCAACACCACTAAAGTGGTGAATGAGAGCTGAATACCTACTGCTAGAGATTTTTACAATGCATAGGAGACATGCCTTCCACCCCAAATGAGCAGAACTAAACCACAACCAAGTTATGTAAGTCTCCATCCTGCACTGGAATTCCAAACATGGCTGTTCAATGCATTTCACAGTCTACTTGCATCCATTTTTCAGCTGATTGAAATACTCAGTAGTTTAGAGCAACTCCATTGTTGCTCCAGGATGCTTGCACACTCAGATTTCAAAAGCAAAATACTTTCAAGACAATTTGTACAGCAGCATTTTGCAACAAAATGCAGCTGAAGTATTTTTCCCACTGTAAGGCATTTACTAGACTACAGTAATTCTCTTAGCACTTTTAAAGCCTGAAACACACCTTCTGCTGAACGCTATGAGTCAGTTTTAATGACAGTGTTATGTTCTATTGCTCTATAGCTTATGCAAGAGAATGAATTTGCATTAAGTACCCAACTTTAGAAGCCACCTTCTCTTCTCTATTGTTAATACTGAATAATGGCAAAAAATAGGCTATATTCCCTGCCTGCTTTCTTAATGTTTTGAAGAGAATAAATCTAATTAGCTGCCTGTAATGTAAAATGGCCATAAAATGTGTTATTGTCACCTGATGGATATGCCACCTTTTTTCCAAGAAAGCCAGTATACAGACAACATAAAGACTAATGATGGTTTTCATATTTAGGAAAGTTTCAAAATGTTAGGCAAGTGTTACCTGATTAGCGTTATTCTTTTCCCCTACCTTGCTTGCAGGAGAATTTGCAATACCTTTAAATGACTTTATCTGGAAAAAAACTAACAGTTAACTTCACAATAAGGGGGATAAAACAGTCCAACATTCAGGGAAGGAAAAAAAATTGAGGGGGTGTTAAAACTTAACTGGTTTATAGATTAACTTTTGAGGACTGTCACTGCTGTCACTGAGGGGGAGGGGAAGAGGGTGAGGGTAGAGACTATGCAATAGCTCTGCCTTTTTCAACAACTTAATCAATAAATAGTTATAATGCAACTTCTCTTACCATCATGGGTCTTTTAGTCCAAACAATGGTACAATCTAAAGAGGTTTCTCCTCAATTTGCTTCCTTCCCTCATTCAAAATCCCCCAAACCCACCTGCCAAGAACAGTATATTATACTTATGTTGGGTGATTTTTAATTTTTTTAAAAAAATTAAAATAATGATTACACTTCACTCAGCTTGACAAAATGAGTGGTTGACCAGTTTGTTCTTACTCTCTTCTGAGCACTTTTAAAGATGTCTCAAGTTGTTGAAGAAACAAAAAAAAGAAAATTTCATATTTTTAGTATAAGTTCACATGATGAACTCTACAAAAATAACAAAAGGTTCTGAATGGTGTTCTTCCTCCAAGGTTGGAAGCTCTGCTATAAAAGGCTAAGCCATTACAGTAATAATTGGTGTTACTTAATGAGTATGTGTTACATATTCAGTGCAGAAAAAGCACCAAGAAAACCAAGAGAAAAACAGATCCCACACACACCTGTGGACTGGAAGACTGGTACCATTTCTGAAAGCTGTACACAGAAAACACATGTAAAATAAAGTCACACTTTGAACTGAAGAAATTATACATTGACAAACCTGGAAAGAAAGCAGCAGACGAATTAACAAAGGAGCTGCACCTGCATGAGTGTGTAAGATCACATCAGGACCAGAGGGAATCAGAGCAAGAGGTAAGAGATTTGTCCAGCATATTAAGAGAAAAATATTCACTTTATAAGAAAAACTCTAACTGTCTGCAGCACTAAAAAAGGCAATTTCTCAAAAGACAAAGTCTGTCATTATTGCCCTGAGCTGTGAAAGCAGATTATACTGTCATTTTTATTAATTTGCAATTAAAAACAGAGATGCAAAATCTCATACCATTCTTGTCTTGTTTGGGGGTGTGAGGAGGAGGAACCAGCCCTTTTCTCTTGCTTATGTAAAAGCAAGCCTTTTTTTTTTTTCATTCCCTTCAACGAACTTCTCCTTATAGTACTTGAATCTGCTCCAATAATAAAGTCTCAATTCACTTCAGAAAAATATTCTAGCTCTTGAAGTTCAATTAACTGGGGGAGTGTGGGGGGGGAAAGAATCTATTAGCACATTTTCCAACTATTAGACTCGCTTCTTGGCAGGCTAAGAACTTGGCCAACTGGAAACTTAAACAATTTTGTACCACAGATCCAGCGGTGGTGAAATGCAATGATCTAACTTCTCATTCAGCCTGTAAACAGCAGTGGCAGCTAAGTAACTCCAGAAATAGACCATGGAGCGTGTTTAACTTCAGGCATGCTGAAAGACTCCACAGCACACATTAGCACACACATCCATCACACAAGACAAGATAGCAACATTTCATCTGAGACTCAGTTATTCACAATGAGAAGAGAAGCAACTATTTAAAGTTTGCTGAAAGGAGCACTGATGTTGGTTTTTTTTTCTAAATAAGGTCATGTTCCATTGTGTTCAGTAGATATTTTTCTTAAAAACTAAAAACCTGCTGGACCACCTTCCCTGTGAGGACAGGTTGAGAGAGTTGGGGGTGTAGAGCCTGGAAAAGAAGACTCCAGGGAGACCTTATAGCAGCTTTCCAGTACTTAACAAGAGCTATAGGAAAGAGGATGAGGGACTTTTTATGAGGGGGTGTGGTGACAGGACACTCCCTCACAGGGCTAATGGTTTCAAACTGAAAGGGGGTAGATTTAGATGAGAAACTAGGAAGAAGTTCTTCACCATGAGAGTGGTGAGGCACTGAAACAGATTGCCCAGAGTGGCTGTGGATGCCCCATTCCTGGAAGTGTTCAATGACGGGTTGGATTTGGCTTTGAGCAACCTGGTCTAATGGAAAGTGTTCCTGGCCATGGCAGGGCAGGTTGGAACTTGATGATCTTCAGACTTTCCAACCCAAACCCTTCTATGAAATGATGCTATGAATATCAAATGTCATTAGGAAGACAAATACATTTGAACTTAAACATCTGAAGCAATGAGATCTTGCAATGCATGGTTCCAAAAGCAGATTTATCTTCACCCACTTTTTAATTGCACCATACCCTCAAAAGTTTGCATCCTTTTATATGCAAAAAAATAAATCCTCCCCCCAGACACACTGTACATTGGGAATCTCTCGTCAAAGCTGTTTGTAAACATGTGTCTATTTCCTCAGCAACAAATGTTTAGTAAAAATAAAGAGGAGAAATAGTATTTCATTTTCAAAGTTTAAGATACTCAAAGTTTAGGCATAACACCACACTTCTTTTAACCATAACAAAGGCACTGTCAAGTGCTCACTAAACAAATGTAATTCATAAAAAAACAAACCAGAGATCATTTAATTGATGTCCTTTCAACAGTTCTTTACCCAATTAAATCTATTCAGACTACTTTATGTAAACTGTTTGGGCACAGAATACGTCAGCTTGAATTCAGCAAGGAAAACATGCTTTCAATACTTAAAGGCTGATTTATTTTCATTTCTAATGTAATTAGTTAAAAATAAGTTTTGTGATCATAGATTTACACTAAACCAATAAAAAAAATAAATTTCCTTTGTAGCTTTTATAAAATATTAAAACGTGTCAAGAATACTTTAAATAACATCTACTGCCATGAGAAGTCAAATCTGTCTAGTACTTAAAATATTCTTTATAGTAAGTTTACACAGAACACTTAGGACAAGTGTAGAAACCAAAGCCACTGGTTTTGTTTTCCAGTTGATTCACAGGCACAGAACTACAGTATTCACCAAGCTTCACTAACAAGCCACATACTGACAAAGTAAGGACCCCAGCACCCATGCCCTGCCAGAGTGCATGACCACATTGATCTTTAAATACCATTTCTCCTCACTCAGACTTCCAAATAAAAATGAAAAAAAACCAAACCCAAATATTACCTCAGTTTTTTAGATCTAATCCAAGTCCGTCTGAGGTCATCTTTCTCATCTGCAAAAAAAGTCCTATGAAGTGTTACACCACCTCTGCACATAAATCAGCAAGAGACCACTGAGAACTGAGGTACAAAAAACCAGCCATGGTGTCGAAAGGCTCTAATGTCTGTTCAGTTCCACACAGAAATGAAGGCAAAACCTTGAGAAGAGCCAATTCACTTTCACATAGCAACTCAAGATAACAGGACATAAGAGCACAGGGCTCTAGTCCTCCCCAGGACAGCAGAGACCACACCAGAGAAGCATCAATCTACCAAAGACATCTTCACCAGCAGCAAAACAAGTATCTACACTCATGATCCTAACCACAAGACTGAGCTTCAATAGCTCATCTCATATGAAAAGATTAGAAAACTCACATAAGAGCTTTTCCAGCTGCAAGGAAGGAATCAACATTTGCTACAGGCTTCCAGAAAAGCTACACCTACACTCAGCTTTTCTTTCAACAAGTAACTTAAATCAGCATTGCTTTTCAACACTCATAGGTCATTTGGCATCAGTGTGTAAACCAGCTATGCTCAAACATACTAATTAAAACTGCTCACCTTTATAACATGTAATTTAATTCACTGCAAAGTATTCACCAATTTACTAACCAGCTTCTGAACACCCACAATTGAAGCTGCAAGTATCAGCTTCCAGACAATAAACTCTTGACACCACGTAGCTTGTCAGACAGTAGAAGCAAAGATGCAAGAAGCCCTAGATACATCAGCTAAGTGTTAACAGCCACAAATGCACCACTTGTGGTATATATACAATATATATATATTTATATACACATATATATATTATAAATATATACATACTATATAGCATATGTAGTTATAAGTAAAAATCAGAGAAGAGAAAGAATGTAAAGAAGCATTTGTCTTTGAGAATGCCTGGATGGCATCCCAATAAGCACACACAACCTGTGAAAAATAATGGTTTTCAGAAGCAAGTAGCAGAGCACTGAAGGAGGTGCATCAGATGAGAACCACAGGATAGTTCTGGCTGGAAGGGACCAAGGAGATGCCTGCTCTGCTCTTGTTCGAAGTGGGACAAAGGCATTCAGTCCATCAGGGTGCTCAGGACTTGAGGACTTGATTGGACTAGATAATCTTCTAGGTCCCTTCCAACCCCTAACATTCTGTGATTCTGTGACTTCCTCTACAACACTTATTAGGATGGCAAAGCATTTCTAACAACACAAGCTAGAACAGAAATTATTTGACTATAGTAACTGAATAAATAAATTCCCCATTAAATTCACAGCCAAATCAGTAATTGCAAGAAAACAATCCAAACAAAACCCAAATCAAAACAACAAATTTCAGAGTGCAAGGATGAGCAGATAATTTATTCAAAAGTCCCAGCACAGTTTCTATACTGAACACTCCTGTATTCACACATTTTCATTTAACAAAAAGATCATTCAGCTGCCCAAATTTTGTTGGTTTTGTTGTCGTTGTTTGTTTTTTCTCTCATTGCTGGCATTATCTCCCACTATCACCCTAACCAATTACAATATGCCTATGCTAAGATAGCTGAAGTCTAGGAAAGTACTTCTAAGTCTCATCTCCTTTTAAGAGCTTCTCTAATGGCATCCAATTAGTTGAAAAAAAATCTCTAAGAGAAAATCAAACTTTTCTTCTCTGTACTGAGCTGAAATGGAATCTCATCTATTTTCTTTAGTGTCATTTTGGCCAATTAGCTTCTCTTTTGCACTCAGGTAAGATGTCAGGAGTCAACTGGGAACCCCTCCAAACCTGCAAATGGAGATGCAGAAAAGAATACCGAGGATGTTTGTCAATCCCCAAAATGATCATTCTAAAAAGCCCTGAATTTACTCAATTTCTCCTGTTTAAATGAGTTAAGTACACAACATCTTCCAGGAGGGGAAGGCAGGGCTCAGATGAGTTGAATAATCAAGAATGACCAACTGAGGCTGTGGGTGCCACAACAGAAGTGGATAACTGGAAATTCCACACACAAGATTTTTATAAAGCCTGCACTTTCTCCAGGCCCAGGAACAATAATCTGCCTGTGGCATCTGTGAGATTCAAATAAATAAATGCATAAATAGAAATAACTTTTAAAGTAACAGTTTTGTCTACTTAAAAGAACTTGGAAGAATTGTGCTCTAAACCAGTGTCCAGAATAATGACTACAATGAGAGGCCACAGACAACTAAATGAAATAGGTACAATAAGCAAAAGACACTGACCAATTTTCTTTTCAGGATAACAGATGATATTTTGCAAGGCATATGGTATTTATTTTTAGACATTAGTCAAAGTAATACTACAGATTTTATTTTTCCAGCATTTTATGTTTAGGTGACTTGCTGATATTAATTTCATAGTTTAACATTTTTTTCAGCTGTTAACAAAAGGTTTGGCTGTATCTTTCAACACAACATGTAAAGAAGCATTCAGTATACATATAGGTATGCATTGCACTTAAAGTTTTCACAAAACAAAGCAATACTGAATTCAAACACAGAAGGAAAAAATGCCATATGCAAACACATGTCATTTTTTAGTACTTATTACCCTTTCAATCAAAGCTCCCAAAAATCCCAAAATGTTATAAAGGAAACAGCATCAGCTCATTGGCTGTAGATTGCTGTAAGGACTGTCACGCCAGTACAGGACAGGCAAAAAAAGGTGTAATGTCAGCAACAGACTCCATCTGAACTTCCATATATTCTTGATTTCATCTAAGTAAAAAAGTGTTCCAAGACCTTACAATTTTTACTATTTTGGTTTTTTAATATGAGAAAATATCTAAAGGAACATATCCCCTACTGATTACTCCCCTCAGATTTCAGTTTATGGAAGTATTGATGCAAATCTACACATTGCTCTGCCAGTCACTTCAAGGATATTTTTAAGTTTATTTCTTGAAATTGATTAGTATGAACTCCAAGTCCATGTAACAGAGTCTCCATATGGGGTTATTTAAGCATTGTCTGCATAAATTTTGTATTATTTATTTTCATGTCTTCACCCTTGTTACTTTGCTTTAATTGAAAAAAAGTACTTCAGGGCTCTACTATATAAAAACTTCCATGTACTGTAAAAAATAACCCAAAGTACTTCATTACCAACAAAGAACAAGCAAACAAACAAACAAAAAACACACACAAAAACACATTCCCACCTAAAAATCCTGGTTCAAAGAAGAAAATATAACAAATGTGAACCCTGCAGATAGAGAAAACTGAGTTTGTTGTTGTGTAAAAGCAGTGCTTGCAGGGGTCAGCCTGCTCAGACAGAACAGAATTTGGCCCAGGCCCCATCATTAACAAAACACCAGGGTAAGCCCAACAAGTGTTTGGAAGAATAAAACATCCTAGTATTATTTTATGGTGCTTGAGCAGGGATTTTTTATTTTATTTTTTTTTTTATGTTACAGAAGCCTGTAGAGCAACACTGCCTTTTTTTAGTTGAGTTTATAGAAAGTCAGAGAAAAAACCAGAACTAATAAAAATGTCCACAAATATTTGTGAGGCAATGGTAAAATGTTTTAGGTTACAAGCAGATGCTCAATTCTAGCTGCTACTGATCCAATAAAATTGTCAACAAATCCAGCTATCCACTGATGATTCCAAATCCCTGTTTCTACCATCTCCACCACTCCCAGCTCAAAGCACAGTTCTTCTAGTTTGTTTTTACTCCAATTTATTTGTTTTAATACATACATAATTAAAATGAAAAGGGAAGAATTCCCTACATACTAGGTTTTTGGCCTTGAAATTAGGTACTATTTCCAAAATACTTTGCAACAAACCTATTATAATTTTTGGTTTGAGTCCAGAGGATTTTATGCAATGAAGATACAAAGCAGATCCCCCCCCCCCAGTTTTGCTCTCCCTTTAGGCCACCATCACAGCAGGCTCAGGGGGACACTCAGGAATAGCTTTGCCATCTGGATCTGATGCTGCCAGATTACTAATGTTCTTTCACACAGGGACTCCAAGCAAAGAGACCAAAGCTTTTAGAGAATCCTGACACTGTTTTCTCTTGCTAAATGACAATCACAGCTACCTAGAATAGATGGATTCCCAAACACTGCCTCTTAGCCCAGCCTGGGTTAGCATTTAATATTTCACCACTACAAACTGACTCAAGGTTGCTTTCCAACTCTGCATCTACCAGAAGCAAAGTGTCCCCTCTGTCATTAACAGATTAGCAGCACAACATTGTGTTGGGTTTTTTTTTCAGTAACATGACAATTGCAATACCTGTTGTTTAAAAAATAAAAATAAAAACTTGAATGTTTGTGTCCCAGTGCAGTACTGATTAGATTGGACACTGAGAAATATGGGAGTATTTTTAAAAAGCAGTAAATGCACTTAGTCTTAACAGTTAAATGTGTTTTCCATGTCACATACTTAAATCTGGGTATGTCATTGCCTCATACTGTTTAATTCAATGCCTACAGACACTAAATACAGCTCATTAAGGTACAGTGACAAGGGAACAGGAGCAAGTGAAAAGAAAGCACAGCAATTTATCAGCATCCCCATAAATCTATAAAAGAAATCAGGTCTACAAGGTAACCATCATGAAGATGCAGATCCATCCCTCCCTTGCTAGTATAAGGGATTATATTATTCTAGTACTTGAGGTAAAATATTCTTATGTGAAGTTCAATATTTAAGATTCATAGGATGCTATAAACAAACAAACATTATGAATCACCCTAGGAAAAGATATACATTTTGTTTTCTTTACAATAGTCAAAAAAGTGGAAGTTTGTGCTTTCTTCACTCGTGGTGAGTTATTTAAATACCTGGAAAAAAAAATTATACTGGGACCTCAACCCATCCATCAAAAAACAAACCCCAAAACAACAACAAAAAAACACCCCACTACAAAATTACCCCACTGCATTCAAGCTGTTAAAGAAGAGCCAAATTTCCTGAAAATAATCTAAGAAAAAAATAAATTATCTTCACTCTTCCACTAATTAATCATTGCTCCTAATAAACAAAGGAAGTCAGCCCAAATAAGCCAGTTACATGAACAGGAAGCTTCTGGAATTAAGTTCAAGAGGCTCTAGTACACAACAAACAAGTCAATAAAATTCTTTCCAAGCAAAACAAATCTGTACAGGATGGAAAAACTCTTCTGCCATTCTTCCCTGGGTTCCCATCTTCACAGCTTCAGCAGGTTCTTTCAAGCGCGTACAACATTCATGGCTGCAACTGATTTCAAAAGGAGTAAAAACCAAAGTTCTGAAGTACTAAATGAAATGCTAAAAGCTAATATATCTAAAATAAGATACTCAATACTAAAAAAATATTTTCAACCTTTTGCCCACTCAAATCTTGTCAAAAGGGAGCACCCATCCTTCCCAGTATAACAGAGATTTACACCAAGTGCTCATATTATACAGTGATCAAGACACTCAGAGCCTATGGGAAAGCAAAACAACTTTCCTTTCCATGTTCAAATGCTCTGCACATCGTTTTATTTACCACTCAGTTCACTCTGCACAATGTGCAGTGCCCATTTAATAATCAGTTATTCAAGGATACTTTTTAACTCCTGTCCCCTGTGGGTATGCAGTCATACAATTATTGAAAGCAAATATAATACACCACAAATTAAGAAGCCCCAGCCACCTTAATCTTCTCATTTCTGAACGGATTACTGTCATATTTTTAACAGCCTGCCTATATGCACACATGCCTACCTCTGGGTAGGCTCTCCAGGTGATGCACACAAACCTGAGGAGCAGATGAGTGACTTTACACAACACAGATGGCAGAAAAGCCAGTTCAGCACCTGACTGTCCCAGGAGGATCTCTGTCATCCAGGCAATCGTGGCTCCCACTGAAAAGTGGCCTTCCACAAGCAGCTGGTCAGTGGCCACAGCAGCAGGACCAGAAGCAATGGGCACAAACTGGAAGACATGAGCACCAGGAAACTCACCACGAGGGTGACCAAGCTCTGGCACACCTTGTCCAGGGAAGTTGCAAAGTGTCCACCCATGAACATGCTTTGAAAGCCACCTGGACGTGGCCCTGAGAAAGCCAGTTTAGGCAGCCCTGCTTGAGCATGGGGGATGCACCAGTTCACCTCCAGAACTGCCTTCAGTCAACCAGGCTTTGATTCTGCAAAGAGACAGCACTGGAAAGGGCTGAGACATGCCCTGCCATAGGGCTTCACAGCAGAGGGAGACTGGAGACTCCCTTCCAAAACCTGGCACTACAGCAGGTTCCAACTACTAACCTTCTCACCCAACTTTGTTCTCTTCCATCCCATTCTCAATAATCTAGACCTACCTTGTCCTCAAGTACCTTCTCCTCCTCTCCTATACCTTAATCACAGTCTCTATGTCAAGTTAGGTCAATCTTCTACTGTCCTCATGCTTTTCATCTTTGGATTCAGGTAACTGCTGAATTCAAAGCATCAATAAGCACTTAAAAACCCCCTCCTGTTTTAATGTATATGAAACCTGGGCAATTTTTTATTATTATTTGTGGAAACCTGAGCAAATGCATAACCATGAGAAGGTGACTCTTCCATTCCTTATTAAATATTGGAACAGCACTGAAGTTGTTTTGTTTTTTTTTTTTCTTCTAAAGTAGCTTCTTTCTCAACAATTAACTGTTTTGGTTTGATTTAAGTAAAAGCCAGAACCAAACCACATGCAAATCCGTACAATAATCAGTCTGAGGCAGTCATCCAGTATAAGGAGGGTGAAGAGAGGAAAAAAACCAACCCTAAAACTCAGTCCAGACACATTTGGCAAAAGTAATAAGCAATTTAAGAGCTGAGTCTTAAAGGGAAAGCTTTGGGAACCTTAATTATAGACAGTGGTTCCAGATCTGACTACTAGTACTACAAAAAAACCAAAAACCAACACCACACCAAAAAATCCCCACAAAACCTAGTAAGACTACATTGTCTCATTGTCTTGTTTTTGTGCATTTGGTAAAGAAATACCACTATTTAAAAGCTTAGGTGTTACTGTATATAGGACTTTCTATTCTAAACTAATAGATCTCTCACTTTATTTCCAGATCTGTATATATCATGATATATGAGTACTGGGAGTATCCAATTATCAGATTTTCCAATTTCAAGCTGAGAACCATAATACTGATGAAATCTTTGCTCCATTTAGAGCAGAGATCTGAGACAAAGGGATGGATTCAGTATGATGTATACAGCGTATAATTAGTGGCTCCCTTCCTCTTAGTGACAAATCAAACTGACACTACAAGATAAAGAGAAGATTGCTCTAAATGTTTTATTTTAAAGGTCAAAGAACATACAAGTTCTTAAAATGAGGCTTGCAAACCATAAATAGAGCATCCAGTGGTCTTGAGAAAAACAAAAAACTAAAAGCACCCTGCACCTTTGCACAAACACTGGACCAGGATCTGGGATTTGTGTTTGGGTTTATGGCATTTTTAATTCCTTAAACTGGTTTCTGTTGTGCCATACATTTAACATCATATCAAGAAGCCCATATATCAGTTACCTAAGCATTTCTTTACTACATAGTACTACTTCTTAAGGTGTTAAACAGTGAAATAAAACAGAGTTTAAATCAAAAGAGCAGCTCATGCAAAAGCTTGGAGACATGAGACTTGTGCTATACCTAATAAAGACCAGCAATCAAGAACACAGAAGTTGCTGCTGGTGAAATAGGAAAGGCCAAAATAAAGGAGAACTGTTACAAAACAACATCTCAAAACAACAGAAAAAACAACAAAGATAATGGGCTGCAAAAGGAAAAGCAACTACCCAAGGAAAGTGTTTCCAATCCTACATATGGGGAGGGAGAACCCTCCCTTCTGAAGTACTGCAATTCATTAGATATTGCACGGGTATAATTTCTTTACCACAAAACGTAGATCAGCAAACTGATAGAGACTTAAAACAGATGTGAATGTAATTCAGATTGAAGGCTGCCAGTTGCTGACTCAGTAGGACATTTTCAGGATTACCTGAAGGGAGACAAAGTTTCATTAGCAGGACTGGTATTTTTCTAGAATAGTAATGGGGATAAACCCCTCAAACCTGAGTTTTTTATATGCATTTTTGTCACTATTTCTTATTACTTTACCTTTCTAAAATGTTGAACGTGATTTTTTTCTCTGTCACAACAAGAAAAATAAAACTTCACAGCTTGAGAATAAACATATTCAGTGTTTAGAAGTGTTTTTACTAAGTAGAGACTCAGCATACTCTTACCAGAGCCTTAAAAACTAATTTCTGGGTGATGCTATGTTATTTCACTAACATGAGAAGCATTAATAAATCTTGCTTCCTGGAATAACACTTAAGATTAATATTGATAATTAATTTATATAGTTACTAAGAAAATGTGATTCAATGTTCAGCCACAGTACCCATTTACCTTAAGGCTTAGCCCCATTCCTTGTGTCCACATGGTCAGTAGGGACCACATAGACCTATCACTGCAGTATATAAATTGCAGAGAAAAGCTTAATTGTGACAACACATTTTGCTAATAAAATTTAAAACTTCTCATTATAAAATGTAATGTTAACAGATTCAACTTCAGAACCATCTTTGTGTCCCTGTGAAGAGGGGTATGCTACACAATCGAGAAGGGTACTTGGGACCAGTGTCCTCAGCAGTTAAATATTGTTTAAATATAGATTATAGAACCTGTTCTGCAGCTTAGTTAAACTGAAACTAGAAATGGAAACCACATACATCTTATACATCATTTCATTAATGGCAACACTGTTTTCCACAAACCCAAGTTTTGGCAAAACCCTGAGGTTTCATTTGTATCTCAAACTGTACTGCAGCAGTATCTCTTGGTTCCTATCTCTTTGGTACGCAATTACAATTTGTTAGGCAAATCAGTTTGCACCAGACACACAGGGAGGACACTAAGACTGCATTCCATTGAGTTGTTAGATTGTATAGAAGATCCTAAAGCAGTCCTACACTGCTTTACCCTGAAAAAAAACCAACAACAAAAAATAATTTAAAATTTAGGGATCCAGGTAATTACCTGTCTTCAAGATATCTACAAATTGTCCCCCTCTAGCATGATTTTCACCTTTAAAAGCCAGTATATAAGAACAGTCAATCACCTCTTGATTTCAGTACAGTAAATATTCATTTTACAGGCTAAACTACAAACTTCTGAGTGAAGACATCAAGATCTCATTAACTCAGACATCATTCCTTATAAGAAATCAAACCACTGTTTTAAGGCTTATGTCTCTAGCACAGATGCTGAGCTTAGCTATATAGAGTAATAACAATGAGCTTTATAATACAAGTATTTGTATTCCCCACAGCAACTCTAGCACAGCTTCCCTTAAGTCTAATTCATTTATATATAAATATATAATATATATAAATAAATATA
>JANHGL010022700.1:18125-29812 GCA_024611195.1 Ceyx melanurus | reverse complement strand
AGGGGGGAGGGGACCGCTGGGGGGGGGGGGGGGGGGAGGGCCGGGGCAGGGGGGGGGCGGGGGGCGCGGGGGGGGGGGGGGGGCAAAGAGCACGGAGAGAGACCTGGGTGGAGGGGCTCCTGGGGGCGCCCAGACAGGCATGGATGGAGTTGGAGGGGGAGGGATAACCAAAGAGGGCTGGGGGCACTCGAGGGGCACCCTAAGGGGACTGTCAACCCAAGCAGCTGGTGTACAAAAAATATTTTTTTTGGACGTATTTTCGTTTGGATTTTCCTGGTTCCAGCTGGGTTAGGGTTAAATTTCTTCCACGGGGCTGTGGTTTGGATTTAGTGTGGGAATAACAGTGGTCACACATTTAAAGCTTCAGCTGTTGCTAAGCAGCACTTGTCCGGAGTTCAGGATTCTGTTTCCAGTGCTCCACCAGCGAGGAGATGATGGGAAGCTGGGAGGGGGCAGGGCCAGCAGAGCTGACCCCAGTGAGCCAAAGGGATGTTCCCTACCAGAGAACTTCATGCCCAGTACAGAAACTGGGGGGGGCTGGTCACTGGGTGCCAACTGCACTGTGCAGCATATGCTGTTTATTGTGGTGTTCTTCCTTTCTTGGTTTGCTACTTCATTTTAATCACTCAAAATTATTATATATTGTTATTACACTGTTGTTATCTCAACTTGGGTTTTTTTTGACTCTTCTCCCCATCCCTCTGGGATGACACTCCTCATCGTAGAATCAGAGAATGGATTGGGTGGGGAGGGAGCTCCAAAGGGCACCCAGTGCAACCCCCCTGCACTCAGCAGGGACATCCATAATGAGCTCAGGGTGCTCAGAACCTCCTCAAGCCTGGCCTGGGATGTCTCCAAGGATGGGGCTTCCATCACGTCTCTGGGTAGCCCCTTCCAGGGATCAGCACCCTCAGGTTAAAGAACTTTTTCCTCTTGTCTGACCTAAATCTCCCCTTTTCTAGCTTGAAGCCATCAAGGCAGGACACACAAGAATGGAGGTCTCAACCTGCCACACTCTGGAGAGTCTGTTCAGGCCATAAATAGGAATCTGTGGACCCTGTGGTCCAGGGTCAGGAACCCCCAAACCCTGTCAGGTCCAGGACAGGGGCAGGACACCCTCAGATGTTGCAGGTCATGGACCAGACAGGGCACCCCAAGGGTTTCCATGGGGCAGAGACAGGATTGGTGCATGAAGACCCAAAATCCCCGTGGGTAGAGAACCTGAAACCCCATGAATCTGTGCCAGGCTACGGGCAAGAAACAACCAAACTCTTTGGGTAAGGGCCAGACCAGAGGCTGGGCATCTCCAAACTCCTTGAGTCAGGGCAGGGCCACCACAAACCTATGGGTGATGATCCTGTCAGGGCAGGGCACCAACAAATATCAATGGAGAGGGTCAGAACATGGCCAAGAACCCAAAAAGTAATGGGTCCATCCACAAGTAATGGCCCAGACAGACACAGGGAACACCAAACCCAGCGGGTCAGGTCCAGAACAGAAGCAGGGCACCTCCGAGCCAAATTGGGTATGGAAAGACAGAGGGTCAGAGAACACAGAATCTCAAGGTTCAGTGTAAGGAGCCCCAAAACATCTCAGAACAGAGCCAGTACAGAGGCAGGGTACCCCCAAATTGTACTTATAGCAGCCAATATAGGGATAGAGAAACCCAATCATCACAGCGCCGTGACAAGGACGAGGGCAACTTGAAATCCACATAGGTCGTGGCAGCGCTGGACTCGGTGCTGCCTCCAGCACTGAACCCCTTGAGGAACCAGTTGGTCGGGGGCAGTGTCAGACCCTGACCCTGGCGGCAGCGGGAGAACCGCTCCAGCTCCCCGGGGCCAACTCCAAGGCTTCCAGCCCCCCCTGGCGTCGCGCCTGCGAAATGGCGCCCGGTTCCCGCGCAGGCGCGGTAGCCATCTTGAGGCTGAGGGCTGCAGGCCATGGTGGACTTGGTTAGTCCTCTGGTGGCCCTGGTCTCTCAGGATGGCAGCAGCCAGCTCTGCGACACCACACTGCACGTTCCACCACCAAAACAGCTCACAGTTCCAGGATAGCGCCCAGGACACGGCCCACCCTGTCCCATTAGTTTGGGACTGTTGATAAGAGATGTTTCTTCCCTCAGAGCAGCAGCTCTGTGCAGCTCAGAGCTTTGCTGGGTGTTTTTCTTAGTGTCTCCCTTCCCTCAATCTTTTTCAACTCAGGCTGTGGATGAAGGAATTGAGCAGGGGCCTGAGTCTGAGCTTTCTCAGGAGTGTTGTTGTGTTCATCATTGACACAGGGATGAGGGTGCAGTAGAAACAGTGGCCAAATGACAGAAAAAAGAGCTTAAAATGTGAAGTCCTTCCTTTGGCAGGAGCTGAGCTCTTCCTTCTCTTCTCAGGGCCACCCAGAGCTCTTCTGCCATCAGCCCTTTCCTTTAAAGTGACTTTTCCAGGAGCTTTAAGTTTCACCAAGGTCTGTGGCTGTTCTACAGCTGTTGGCTCAGAGAGGGGGCTGCTCTCAGCCCTGCTGCAGGTTATGTGGTGGGATGAGCCCAACCTGGACACAAACTGGTTCTTTGGAGTGCATCAGCAAACCCAGGGCAAAGGGAGGGATGGTGACTTGCTGCTCCTTGGGTTTTGTACTCTGCCTTTCAAGGAAATTTCTTCTTAATAATAACAATGATGAGTGGGAGTTTGTGCTGTCTCCTTGGGGCAGGGGAATTCCTGCTGCCACATCCCACCTTGTACTTGAAAAACATGATATGGACAATTCCTAGCAAAGCCAGGGAACAGGTTCCCACTCTGGGAAACTAGAACTGAACACAACTTGTTAGAGGGCACTTTTTGGATGAAAAAAAAACCAAGACAAAAAGCTAACAAAACACCTAAAAATATCCCCAAGCCCTGCAGAGCTGCAGTAACACCTGCAAACTGCAGTAGATGGGGCTGAGCAGCACTAAGTCTCTGCACCATCCAGTTGATCCCATTTCACCATCATTTCTCATCCCAGCCAACACCCACCTGGCACAGCAAAGGAGAGCATCACTCCCTCCTGCTCAGAACCCCAGATTGTGATCGTTTTTGTTCCTACTTGTAATTTTCTGGTTCCTGCAGCACTTGGTTCAGTTCATTTCCAACCAGCACCTTTCAGTGTTACACTTCCCTCTAAAAAAAAAAAATAATTTGGGAAGGTTTTGTTAAGGTGTTTGTGAGGAAAGGCACCAGAGGTGTGACAGACTTGGAGAAAAACCTATTTTAGAATGGCAAAAACTCCAGCAAGGTTACCACAAAAATCACAGGAAGGTTTGGAAGGGAACCTTAAAAGATCATCCAATTCCAGCCCCCACTGCCAATTACTCCTCTCCTTTTGAACTGGATCATACTACCAGCAACAAAATCTTCACTTACAGCATCTTCCTGCATGTAGAAATCAGACCCAACGTCTAGAAATAAAACCTGAGTGCTCACTGGCAAAGAAAATTCAAACAATGGGCCACAAGCTCAGAAAGAACAGACTTATAGAGGGAACAGATGAGGAACAGGCCTCAGTTATTAAATAATCTGTTTATTGTACGGCTTTCACAAAGAAAAAAAAAAAAACAACACAAAGAAAAAAAAAAAAGACAAAGCACCCAAGTAGAAAGAATAAAAATGTATTTTCCTTCAGGTTTTAGACTGACACAGCAAGTACAAATCCTTTAGTGTGAGCACTTGATGGCAATTTGGAAATTGAACAAACCCCAAGTGAACAAGCACATGGAACAAGACTGAACCCTGACAGCTGCTTCTGCAGGTCCTCAGCTCACACACTCCTGAGGTGGCAGCCACAGTAAAACCTTTTCCTCCTCCAGGGGTGGTGGAGGGAAGGGCAGGATGGAGTTCCGAGTCAAAGTGGAGTTCTGAGGCAAAGTGTGCAGTCCCCTTCTAGGAAAAGGTCTTTCATCAGCCAGTCTTGACCACAAAGGACCAGGGATGAGCTTTTGAGACAACAGAAATTGTTTGACCTGCCAAAATATCTTCAGGGAACGTAGACAGTCTGTACTTGGAACCCTGTCCTGTCCCCTAAGATGTATGGAGGTGATACACAGCTGGAAAACTCCAGAGGAAATGAGGACAGAAGTCAAATCAGCAGCTGAAAACTCTTTTTGTGTGTTACCTTCCTTTAATTTTTAGATTATATGCATAGAGATCCTGAATTACCCCTAAAAGAACATGCAGCATGATTTGCATTAAGAAGCCCAATCAGGCCCTGGTCTGGCGAACCCCCTTTCAAGTGGATTAAAAGACACCCAGGTTTATTAATGAACAATCCTTACCACCCAGGATTTCCAAACACACACACACACACACACAGAAGTGACACAGAACAGTGGTCTTGGCAGCTTTGGCAATGGAATCACGTGGGGTAGCATCTGCCTGGCCTCTGGAAGCTCCAAGAGCCATTGCAAATCCCAAAGCCTGTTTGGTCCAGGGTAAGGAAGTCCCTCTGAAGTCTCAAGGCTGCCAAATCCTGCTTTAGACTAGAGTGGGATGCACTGAGTCTGGAACAAGACAGGGATGTCTAGGAGCAGCCATCACAGAACTATCAAATGCCACAGTGTTTACATTTTTTATTAAAATCAACCCATGTCCTCATATCCAAACCCCCTCTAAGAAGCTTATACAGAAACCCCACAGAACATTTGTACTTGGGGGTAAACTCCAGCAACAGCTTCTAGTCTGGGATCTACATGGAAAAGTCTCTTCCACTCCCACTAATTCTCCTTGTGCTAACGGCCCAGAAAATAAAAGGCAGTCCCATGCTGGGAAGTTATTTCTGAAGGCCAGCACCTGAAGCAAGTTAAAAAAAAATAAAGAAAAAAGAAATCTTTACACTGGGCCTTCAAGTGTTGACTGTGGAACTCGAGGGCTGTTAGTGTGGCTGTGATACAGACACTGCCCCCCTCCTCTGGGGAAAAAGGTGAAGGGTTAAGAGTCAGAGCAGCCTGCATCAGTGAAAGCCAGTCTCTCGTGGGTACAGCAACTGCCTCAAGCAAGGCAAAAAAAGTGCTGTTAAAGGATAAAACACACTAAAAAAAAAAAACAAAAAACAAACAAAACCAACCCCTTACAGCTCACTAAAATGCTAGGAGAGTTGCCTGCAACAAGCTGCCTCTGCAGCCCATCCGCACGCCGGAGACTGGGTCAGCCCCAGCTTCTGCTCGTCCCCTTCTCCTCACAGGCACAGGCATTGAAGTAGAAAAGGTCACTGAGTTCAGGATCTAGTCTATCTGGGCACGGGGACAAAGGGCAGGGCACTTGGGAGAAGAGAGGATGCTAAAATCTAGGTTTAAATAGCTCTTTTTGGAAAGATTTGAAGCAGCTAGAACTAAACGGGAGTTATGGGACTGGAAAGCAAAGAATACAGTAGACACCTAGAAATATGACAGGGGATTTGGAGGGCTTTGCCCTACGAGGAGGTGGCATCACCTTGGTGCCACCTGCTGCTCCTCCTCACCCCCCCTTGCGAGCTGGGCTGACGGCGGGAAACCGGCTCCTGAGTCGAGTGAGATGAAGGGGGTGTTTGGACCTTTCCACCCCACCCCCGTGAAGACAGGAGTTGTAACTGAGCTACGGGAGCATTTCTGAGTCCAGGAGAGCCCCCAGGGCAACGTGGGGCAGCCAGGAGGCTGGGGACACACGGCACCTTCTGGGCACTCAGTCTTTGGTGAAGCCCCATGGAAACAAACCACGGATGACGCCCATCGGCCGAGGAGAGTCCCCATGGAGTCAACACAAGCAAACTCAGCAGAACAGCTTAAAATATTTTCAATCTTGGAAGCCTTGGAGGAAGAAGTTCACACTGAAAATGAAGAAGGGAGGGAAGGGGAGGCAAAAAAAAAAACAAAACCAAACCAACCCCAAAGATGTTGGGAAGGGGCAGTTGTAAACCAGAGAGCAGCCTTGGGGTGAAGCCTCTTAGGAGTTCAGCCAGGGGTGCCTGAGGCACTCTGCTGCTGTAGCTCGTTTCTCTGGGATCAGCTCCAGCATAGGTAATAAGAAGTCTGTGAAAGCAGCTGCCTCATCTTGGGACCACTCGTATTTTTCTACCAAGACTTCAAAAAGACCCCAGGGCTTCAGTTTGGTGATGTGCTTCAGATCACCTGAAAAAAAGAGACCATGTAAGTGCCAGACAAGGGAGCAGAGAGGCTGAATAAAATGGGCCAAGGAGCTGAACCCAGAAGCTGCCCCCCCCCAAACCCAGAAGCTGCCCCAAGTAGTTGGCCACAGAGAGTAAAAAGTGGTAGAAGGTGCTGAAGAAATAAGCTTTACTAAACCCCCTTTTCTATCTGCTTTTCAAGACTGTTCTAAGAATTTACTACCTTGAAGGCTTTTTTTTCCCCACCCCCCTGTTTCTGATCCAATATCAGCAACTATTGTTTAATCACCAATTATACCAGTTGACATGACAGATAAACACTGGGCTGTTGACTCTGGACTCCATGCAGCACTGTCTGAGGAAGTGATACACTAACAAAAAGGGTTTAGTAAAAAAAAGAAGTATTAAACTAGGTCAAAAACTTCTTAATGAGACTGAGTTTGTCTCTGGGGTTCTTGGGGCTTCATGGTAATGGTATCGTGTGTCCTAAGCATGTGGCTCAGGATGCAAGGCTCTGTTGATGTGACTGGCAGGCTAGAAATGGAACAAAGCTGTCTGGAGAAGACTTCAAAGGTGAGTCAACACCTCTGCCTGACAAAGATCAGCTCAATAAAGCCAACTTAAGTCTGAAGAAATAGCTACAGTATGCTTTTTCTAACCACCACTGCATTTGATCTACACTGAGATGTCAAGTCTTAGGATGCAGGATACTTTTAGAAGTTAGACAAGAATGTTTTCTATTCAGTTGTGGTTGTGCTGAGAAAAAAAAGACATAAAACAAAGGAAAGACTTGAAGAGGCAGCTTTGCTGGCATCTCTTGCTAATTGCTATTTCCAGCAAGGCATTCTTGTGTTTTTGGGGTAAGTGACATTTGCTTTGCTTCCTTTTACCTTTTTTGGTGAAAAACTCCTTGGAATATTTTCCAGCCAAGATGAGCTTGCGAGGTATTTTCCCCAGGAGTTCTATGATCAATGCAATGTGATCTGTGGATTTTCAAAAGAGAAAACAATGAGACATCCACCCAAGACATCTCTGAGCTCCAGTTTCCTTCTCTGGGATCCAAGTACAAAGATATTATCTCCTTTAAAAATTCTTTGGGGATCCTCCTGACCTCACAGAGCACTAAGCAAGGACAGATTCAAGGGGGGATAAATGGAAAAGGCCACTCAAGGCATGAACAGTTTGGGCAGCACTGCAACAGAATCCAATAGGAGAAAGAACAGAAAACAAGGACAAGAACATGGACTTCACTGCATGGAGGTTTCCTGCAAAGGCTTGAGCACAGTTGTCACCTACACCACTGATCTGGTTAAATCTGTTACAAGCCTAGAATGCTTTTGGGTGGAAGAAACTTTTCAGAGCCTCAAGTCCCAACCCTCCCCCAGCCCTGCCAGGGCACCACTGTCCCATGACACCACAGCTTGGAAACCCCTCCAGGGATCACAGGGACTCCAACCCTACCCTGGGCAATCTGGGACAACCCTGGAGGGGAAGAAATTGTTCCTCTGCTCCAACCTCAACCTCCCCTGGGGCAGCTTGAGGTCAGTTCCAGTTGTCCCTTGGGAGAAGAGCCCGAGCACCCCTGGCTCCATCCTCCTGTCAGGGAGTGTGTAGCAAGGACTGGCTCCTAAAAGGATGCTCATTCTGAAGCAGGATCTGCTGTATTTCACCTGTATTTTCACAGAAAACCAACACACCTTCATCCCGTGAGTAATCCTCCCCAGAGTGGGGCTCAAACAGGTAGTCTCCCGTGGCTAACTCAAAGGCCTAAACAAAGAGAAAGGAGCAGGTTACAGCACTAAACACACTGCACACCTTGTCAGATGGGCTGCAAGTTGATCCTGCACCTCTCTCTGGGTCAAGAAGGACCACGGGGAGGGGAAACAGAAGCTGCAGAGCTCCAGCTCAGCATGCCCACCTGTGGTGTGCCAGGTCTGCACTGCAGCCCATCGTGGGGTTAAAGCTCTGCAACTTGTGACAAAATTAAAGCATTTCACACCCCCAGCTTCTCTTCTGCCTCTACAGCATTTGCAACACGATGTCCAAACTCTAGATGTATTTTTTTACAAAGATTCTCCTCTCCCTCCAAATTTCAGGGATTAGAAAGATATTTTCTGAGCAGTTAATGTCTGAAGATACAGGAACATGTTGTGATCAATGAGGAAAACATCTGCACTGGTTTCAACTCCCCACTGCTGAGTTGTGTGACACATTTCCCTGTTAAATATTCACTTTTACTCAAAACAGCACCTCTGACCTTCTCCACTCCTGGCTCTCCTTACAGCCTGCTGCAGTCAGCTGGTGAATTAGCCCCTCTGAGAAACTGCTGCACATTTTGCAGAGCCAACACCACTCTGCCACATTCTGGTCCTCTACATGCCTCAAAAATCACAACTTTGCTTTCCAAGACAGCAAAAATTACTCAGCTGATTGTTTTCCAAGCATGAAAACCAAACCTCGAGCTTTGATTTGGAGAAAACACAGAATGGAGACAGTGTAGAGGCTCAGGCAGTAATTTGACTACACTGATGATTGCTTTGTTTTTAAATCACTGTATTCTACATTGGCCACTGATTACAGGAACCACTTCAGCCTCATCTCAGCATTACCCAGATTATGACTCCAGACACGGGCTGGATGCATATGATTAAAATATGAATTTATAGTGAAACCAGCCAAGAAGCAGTGCTGGATGGAGCAGAAAGGCTCTTGATATCAAACCCAAGTCTTCACTGTCTTGTTTTTCCACAAAGCAAGAAGTCAAAAGTCCACTTCTCTGGGAAATCTGGTGGTGCTGCACAAGAAAATTAACTTTCAAAAGAAAAAAATCAAGCAGCAGCTTTGCTATGGAAACATGGTGTTACCCAGCAAGCCTGGAGGTTGGCCCAACACCTCTGAGGGGTTTTTTTTTGCCAGTCCAGGGTGCAGAACTCAGGCTGCCCCACTCACCATGCAGGCTGTGCTCCAGATGTCAGCAGGGGTGTTGTATCCTGATCCTATCAGCACCTCCAGGGAGCGGTACTGCCTTGTCTGGATGTCTTCAGTGAAGTGCTTGTGCTAAAGAGAAGAAACATTTTACTGACCAGCTGGAGAATCCATGACCTGCAAGGCTCAGATCAGATCAAAGAGCTCATTCCTATGACATTTCATCTGGATTTCCCACCCTCCTGAAAGATGTCCTGACATTCCTGCAAATAGTCTTTAAATGCTCTACGTGGGACACTCTTCAAGGAAAACACTCCAGCAATTTAGAGGAAAGCAAGTCAGCAAAACAGACCAAAGGAAGAGTGGATCAGGAGCTGCAGCCTCTCTGATCTGATCAGGACAGGCTGTGATTCAACACCCATAACACAGAGTGCCCAGCACTGAAGGCAGCTCTGAGTCTGAGACTCTCTCCCAGAAGATCTGAAGTATTTTGCTATTTAAAAAGCCAAGAAAACCAGACATTTCTTCCATTTGAAACACCAACCATTTAAAAGCAGCAGAGCCATCAAAGAATAAAACTACTCGAGTCTCTTTCATGTGCACATGAATCTGCTGGAAGGGTTTCACAAGCTGATAAGCTGCAGAACTAGCACAGAGCAATTGTTTGCAGTTTTCTCATGCTCCAGGAGAGCTACAGACTCCTTCAGAAGCTTCACCTATGCAGATTTCTATGCATGATGACACCAAAGCCTGTTAGAAGTCATCTACTGACAAGTGAGGCACACAGCAGACAGGCTGAACCCCCATGGAAAGGGACCACTGCTCTGTGTCCTGCTCCCTGCTCTTTCCCCCCAGTTTCAAGCTGTCACTACTTCCACCAGCAGGGCTGAGAATCCATTTTACAGATTCTTGGCCATCTTGGCATACTGTGAATGAATTAGCAGGTTTAAACAGTGTGACCAGATTGTAAACTTACCACCCAGCAGGCATTTCCTAGGTCAGCTATCTTCACTTTGAGCTTATCTGCATTCTTGGGCTCAAGAGGATTAAGAAGGAAATTCCCAGCAGCTGATTTTCCTAGAGGCAACATGGATAACAGCTGATTAAAGCTACATGGGCAGTGTCACCATCTGTCACCTTACAGCCCCCTCCCTACCCAGCAAAGCTTTTGTTTATGGATCAGAACTCCACCCTCCCCAGAGCCCTGGTATAAAAACCAGCATCAGTCTGCCCTACAATGGACAGAACTACCTCCAGTAAGACCTGGCTGGTGTCACAAAGCAGAAAGACAACTCAGCACCTGCAGAGTGACTGTTTCTCAGCACTCTGCACAGCCTTAAAAGGTCTGTCTGTATCCAAACCACTTTTTAAGGGCACTGCCAGAACAAAACAAGCCTCTCAGCCCTTGTCTTCCTCAACCTTTGGAAAAGGAGAGTATTACCTATTAGAGCATCTTTCTGACCTACTCATCACTCCAGCTGCAACAGTTACAAGAGCTACGGGATACACTGGGGAAGCCTCAGGAACAGTGGAGAGCAGAAGTATCAAGTCACTGAGTTTCATCCAGCATTAGCTCAAAAGTTGGGCAGAGAGCTGTGAGAAGTGATTGGCATCCAACAGTCCATCCCAGGCATCCCACATCCCAGGCATCCCAACCAGCTGCAGTTCAAGCTCCAAATGTTGAAATTTCACTTGCTACTTCTCATCCACTTGACTTCCCATCAACATTTGGCTGAGAAAATGCTACAGAATTGTTTTGTAAATGAAGGACAAATGTCAGTTTCTCTCCTTCACCTGACCCTGACTCAAAGATGCAAAAAAAGGGATTTTTACCATTTGATTCAAGCCTTTTAAACACACTCCTTGTGTGTGTTGAACTGCTGGACAACACTGTGTGTCTTATGTTCTCCTAAACCTGCAAGACATCCCCCTCCAATCAGATCATATTTAAACAAAAGCACTGAAGTGTTTTGCTGTTTGTTTGGGGTTTTTTTTTTTCCTGTGCTAAGTTTTGTCTGCACTTCCAGTTTTGGGAACAATCACTGGAGTAACAGAGGAGCTTCCTCAGCTCCATGTGAAGAGCAGCTTACCCCAGCAGACAAGACAATCTGTATTGTCTCCCCATTTCTACTTCTATTAATGAAAACCACATAAGCAACACCCCACAGGGAGGAGGGAAGGTTCCCCTGTGGAAACCCCATGGCTGGGTACTCCTGAGAAGCAGGAATGCTGCATTCAAAGGGAAGGTGCAGCTCCAACTGGAGGCTACAAACAGAGCAGGACTGTCAGGTTGAGTCCTGGCAGAAAGAGGCTCCAGTGGGTGCTTCTGGCCACCCCCAGAAGGGTGGCTCCTGGGAACACCCAAGTGCCGCACGACTCCCATGGCCGGGAGAAAGGAACCCCCCTTCTCCCAGGATTCCTCTGCTACCTTTGTTGTCTGAGGGGCTGTTGTTCTCATTCTCATCCTCTGAGGGTATCTCTGTCCTGATGCTCTCTTGCAGGTGGTTGATCTGCTGCTGGCTGAGGGGTCTCTCGTTGGTGGTTGGCTGACACCCCATGGAATCCTCCGAGGCCAAAGACGGGAAGGAGCCCGCCCCCCCCGCCCCGGGCCCGTCCGGCCCCCCCCGGTTCTCCGGCCC
>JANHGL010022699.1:120925-142184 GCA_024611195.1 Ceyx melanurus | reverse complement strand
TTTTTATTCTACATATTTTTTTTTTCTTTCTTTTCAGTTATAATACATTCTTAACAGGATATAGTAAGATAGACGTTTAAATGAATTTCTCAATAGGATACTAGAGGTGAAGTTACTCCTAAGAGCACTTTCAGCTGGAAGCATGTGAGCACATGTTGTGTGTGGATGGGTACACTTGTAGACATAAAGAGACATGGACATCAGCAACTCAGATAAGGGGGTCTCAGAACAAGGATTTGAAAGGTCTTCAAACAGGGAGGAGCCTTTTCTCAAAGCGGAGTGGAATTAAAATTACAAGGTATTACATATTTACATGAAGGATGCTCTTCTATGACTTCATGTTGGAGCTCAGCTTCTTTAGTTTATCAAAATAAAAGACACAGTTTCAGTAACAGTTGCTCATACTGCTGCTTAAAGGCAAGACCTTGATAATGACCTTCCTTCAATCTACCATTTGATCGCGGCACATTTCAAATCCAGAAGTCAATTTTTATGTCTCAGTTTTCCTTTCAGTTTGTACATTCAGGAAGTTGAGAACACTACTTAGGAAGGGTCTTCTCGTGAGGAACATTTACTTTATTGCTAAAAAGGTAAACATTACACATCTTTTGACTCTGGTAGGTCACTTGGCCTTGGCTTGTGTCTGATGATCCAATTCTTATGAATAGCCTTTTCACACGTATGATAGTCACCCAATTATTTTTACTTCTACAAACTGTTTACATGCTGCTATCCTTGCCCTTGTTTACCTCCCCATCTCTGATCCTCAACTCCATTCCTATATAGGTTAGTTTAAATCATTGAGGAATCACAGATATGGGGACACCTATGCTAAGATTCTTTAGGTCTTAAAAATATCGATGCTTGCAATTTATGGAAAAAAAGTAAATAAGGTGCCACTTTAATCTAGAAAAACTCCCTAAGCAGACAACTTGTAAGGAGTTCACTCATAAAGAGGAAACTGATGTAATAACTTGGGACCGTCCCACTGGGAATAGCCTGACTACCATGAAGAAAGAGCACAGGATCCCAGCAAGCTTCAGGCTTCTAATTTATGGATCTAGCCCACACAGGATGGAAAAAGTTATTTTCTTTCCTCTCTGTCTCTTTGCACTTACATTCTCCTGTGTTGCTGTAATGACTCCTTCCTCCAGGAAGAAACCATTGGGTTCTTTTGGTCTTGATTCTGGAGTCTGGTTTCTGATCGTTACAGATGAAAACGTGAGAACGGGGGCAGATGCTTATTGAGAAAGAACTGTTTTCATTTGCAGGTTTGACATCTATGAAATCTTTCTTTCCCTTTTAACTTAAAACATGCTCACAAACAACTAAATTAGATCTGACTCGCAGGTGAAGAGATGAAACACTCATTCTTTGTGTTCTAAGGAGAAGTTGAGATATATGCTCTCAGATCTGTTATGTAATGATATTACCAGCAACTCATCTTACATGCAAAAGTAAAAAACATTGCTCTATATCACTGGATCATCCTGCATTTTGCATATCATATAACTCCATCAGGCCTCTGTCAGAATAAGAGTCCTATTGATAAATGCTGATTCTCAGTGCTAGTGTTTGCAGTAATAATTTACCACACATTTCCAAATTCTCACAACCCATTTCTTCCTTAAAAATTATTACTTGGGATATCTGTGCCTTTTTCATTAGCTACACACTCACAGCAACTGAACATACTTTGTTGTATATTATTTGTACAAAATAGGAAAAAAAAAAAGATGCATAGAAGTATTTTTCTCTGCAAACCATTGTACTAGGCATTTCTCTTTCACAGTTGTGGAATATTCTCAGGAACACCTCATCTTTACTGGCACCATAAAGAATTAATATGCTCAGTCTAAACTAAGTGTGATTTCCTGAGATGGTTATTCCAGAGTTATTGGAACTGGGATACATTGGACAAACAGTGCAAAGAAGCTGGCAAGCTATGATTGTCCCACTGAAAGAACAAGCAAGCAGAGATTTAGTCTCCAAGGACAGCCAACAAGAGGACAAACTGGCATCATTTGAGGGCAGGGCTAATGGTAGGAAAATATTTTTAAAAGATTAAAAAAGGTCAGTTAACATTAGCATCCAGAGAGCTCATCAGCTTTGGACTATGAAGCTTGTGAAATCTTTGTACGGGTCCTAACACTTCCTGGCCATTGCATAAACAACCCTTATCAGGTATTTTGGTGCTGACAGTTCCAGTGCCAGCAAAACCCAAGAAGTCCCAAGGAATTATGAATGCAAACACACACAAAATAGAAACTGTTGGAAGTTGCTGAATATAAAGCAAGCATAAATTTATGATGCAGTTTAAAAGTTTAAATGAGAACAAATCTATCCTCAATTAGTAGTGTTTCCCTTTACTTTCAAGAGCGGTTTGTATTAAACTCTTAAACAGAAGATAAATACTTGCCTTGTAAATATTTTAGCAGAAAATGTGCAGTAAATGTATGGCCATAGTGAAAAAAACCAAACCAAACAACAAAACAGAATTATGTACATTACAAGACAGACATTAAGAAAAATACATAGGGAAATACAATAGTTAGGAAGCACTTGATCTTCCTGATATGTAATCATTGTTATTAGCTATATAATGATGATGTAGAAGATGTTCTCTTTCTGCCTCCAGGCTTACATTTTAAACTAAGACAGACATGAAACAGCATAAACAGAGAAGGTGAAAAGAAGGAACAGTAGACAAAATCAATCTACATAAGTTCCATCTAACATCCTTTTAAAATTAATGATAAGGTTTTAATCACATTTTGTTGGAGATAGAACTTAATTACCTCATCTGATCATGAGGGAAGCCCACAGATGGAGATAAAAATGCTGACTCTGTGGTGTTCTTTCTTTTAACAAAAAGTACTCTCAGGCATCTTCATAGGAGCAGGTGAAAAGGGAACAGGCTGAAATGGCAGTCATTCTCCACAGTGTTTATCCTGACCAGCCCACTAGAAATTTTGAGTGTAATTCAATGATGATGTAGAAGAAGTAATTCTAGTGATTCATCCACCACAATAGGAATCTTTGTGAGCAAGGGCAGCACATCTATGCTCTTAAGGGCCAGAAGGAAATTTCTGTTAAAACCTAAAGTACTTTACTTTTTTTTTTTTGCTTGCAACAGCACTTCAGTGATGAAAAACCATATAGTTGTGTGTTGTGGATCTCTCTTCAGAGCTGTAGAGGGCCCTTTCAACAGCCTGCGAGTGTTCAGTGCTGAAAAGTACTTGGCTTTGGCTTTGACTGAAGGCAAAATCCAGAGTAACTCAAAGTAGTGTGTCTGCATCAGAACATGTAAGATAGATGACAATGAAAGACATAGAGGGTGTAAATCTATTACCACGTCTCTGCCTCTTTGTCCAAGCTGCAAAATACATGTTCTCCTATTTTAGTTGTCCTTGGTTCACTTCCTTCTACTAACAGCTTACAGCCCTCAGAAACCATGCAGTGACAATTTCCCTTGTAAAGCACTTCCTGGAGGCCCTGGAGCAGAGTAAGCAATACAGTGTATACACATAATACTCTCATACATGTGAGAGATGCAAGTAGAAATTGATTAATGTATGAAGCATTGAAGACATGAAGTCCAGATTAACTTCTACACAGAGATCTCTGCACAGATGTAAAGCCAACAAAAACTCTGTTTTTCTGCAAAGCGGAAACATTTGAAAGTGATCAGAGAGGACTAAAGAGGACAAAACAGGGATCTTTTTCAAACCAAATTTATTCTTGCATATACTGGAGAAAAATATAAATAAAATTCAAAGTAATCCACAACCAGCACAACTACCAAAGCTTGATTTCCTGTATGCTTGTGTCCTGGAACCTCACCTTGCCAGCTGCCCAGCTTTGTATCTACTATGCCTGCACAAGCTGTGTGATACAGTTCCTACTGTGTTCCTAGCCACTCATGTTCCCTGACATGATCTTCACAGATACATTCCTCTGCCTCCAACTACTGCTTCAGACAGAGGCAGCATATCCAGTCACTGGTTTCTAGTCAAGAAAGTGCTTACTGGCCAAGCCAACATCTGCACCCTGAGTAGTGACAGGCTAAACAAGACTGATGACTGGCTGAATTCATTGTGCAGCCTCTCCCTTCCTGGGGGTACTGCTTGGTGTCTCTTTCCTTCTTCTCTTTCTACTCATCTGATTTTTCTCAAAACATGTTGACCAGTGAGATTTCTGCCTTTCCACTTCAAGTAATCTTTAATAATCTCAGCACCAACTTCAAGAATTACATGGTGAAGTACACATGGTGCAACTACAGAACTTTATTTCCTGATGGCACACAAAATATCAGAAAGGCATGTAAAAGCCCTCCAGAGGTTGTGTTGTTCTCCAGCATTGGTACCAAACATCAAGAATAATAGGACCACTGCTGATCCTCTCAATTGTCTTTTGAGTTTTTGAAGGGTCCATGAAAACTCAGGCATATTATAAAACATTAGTAGTTTAACTTTACTGAACCCACCTCTATCATATAGACCATGAATAAATTCTTGTATGTGAATAGTAATACAGTGATTTTTTTTTTTAATATATATTCAAAGACAGCTTTTCTATAGATCAATCTTATAACAATGAACCTGTGTTGCTAGTTACCATCTATATTTTAATTCAGTGGAATGTCTCAGCCTCAGCATAACAGTAACAAGCTAAATTGGTGAAGTCAAAATGAAGAAAATTTATACTTTCTGAGCAAGTTACTTTTAGCATCTCTCTGGATAATATTTAGATCAGCGAATCTTTGCTAAATCTGCCATTTTTTTCTCACATTTACTGTGGATTCTCCAAGCATTTCTATCTCTTGAGAAAAAACTCTGTATATCTCCATTAGTTGGCTCTACAGTAACTCTCTTGGACAGAACATATGAATGAAGCCCAAACTAGAAAAAGATCTATTTTTAAAGAGAAGTAGAGTTGTCTTCCTGCCAATTCACTCCTCAACGCTGATAAGATTCCTAGCTGCAATATCTTAGTTACAATGTGTATTAAGGACAGGTGATCATTTGGAATCTTAATAAGATCTGCAGTGACCAAAGACAGGATGGATTTATTATTATTTTCTAACACTAGCATTTTCACAAGAGAAAGATCTAACTTACATATAAGATGGATATTTTTTCCCTGAATTAAGGAGCTGAAAAAAAATAGATTACAAGATGGAAATAATTAAGCAGTTCTTAAAAAGACTTTTGAGATGAGTGGGATAGTAGTCTACAAATTCTGCAAGCTTGGAAAGGGCAGAAGAGCAAGTACTACAGCTTTTCAGAAGATATACTAGAAAAGCCTGAAGGGTGTCAGTTTGCAAGGAAAGATTATAGCAAGCAACTCTCTGTAGCAAGAACAGAGATGTTGCTCAACCAAAAAATCTTCCCACACATCTTCACTTGCAGTAAGCTTTTGAGTGTTGCACAATAATAGGTAGGGTTTGATTTCACTAGAAACTTTGAAGATTAGCCCCCCCCCCCCACCTTTCTTTCAAGAAATCAGGTTGAAAAAGAGAACCTGATCAAAAAACTATGTTGCATTGTCAATAAAATTGTGATTTGTTTTGGATTCTTTTTGTACAATTTATTATGTATAGACTATGGGGAAATGGTTTAAAGTCTTTTTTTGCCTTCAAGTATTTACAAAAATAGGGATTTTCTTGTAAAAGATACTGTGTCAGAAATGTCAGTGTAAGCAAAACAGAGTCACTGAATCTGTGTCCCACTTCTGGGAAATTGTGCTTAAGCTGCAGACGACATCAATAACCTCAAACCAGAGAAACAATCAAGAAAAATAACATAAAGAGTATAAATGTTGTATAGAAAACAATAACAATTGATGCATTCCCAGTAGTAAACTTCCACATTCAGGTAAGTCACTCAAGAAAATAGTGGTTATTCAAACTCAGTAGGAATCCAAGTTTTTTACTGAAATTTGTGAGTAACTTAGGTTGTGGGGGTTTTTATGTCCCATTCCATCATTTATCAGCTCATGTCCATTCCTATTATCTACCAATAGTAAGTATTCAATATTGAAAATAAATCTCAATCTGCAAACTTTTTATCTTGGCCATTTACTGTTTCTTATTCCCACTGAACTATTTCACCTAACTTATGTTTATCTTTCTTCTCTCTGTTGGTTCACTGACACTGTCAAAATCTTGGAATGTTAAAAAATGGTCAAGTGAAAACAGGAAGAAGAAAAGACAAAAAGCAAATAAACAAATGAGAAGCTTTCTCTTTTCCTAGCCAGAAAATAAAAGATAATCTAAGTGAATAATGGTTGAGAGCCATGAGTAAATCACACAACAAAGAGTTGACTGATATTTATGAGTATTTGATGAAAGCCTTTACTAAAAGAACTTTTCAATTTTCTTCTTCAGTTGATGCTTGGCTTTTCTAATGTATCAGAATTCCTAGTCTGCTACAAATATTTCTGCATTCTTCTACACAACACATTAGTCATGGAGACCACTCCAAACTGGTTGGTAAACATAATAAATTCACTTTTTCCATTTCCCTCTTGACTTGATTTGTTGTGAAAATTGACTGGAATTTCAAAAGTGACGGAGTTTTTATTAATATGTTGGAACCCCTCGATTCTGAAATCTAAATACCATCTCTAAGGCTTGAAAAATCTAAATCAAGTTGAACCAAATATAAAAAAAAAAAATAAAGACATCAACATAAATTTAAAGTTTTTTAGAAACTGAATAGAATTGTGATTGTAATGGCCATGCCAAAGTAAATAAGTCACTAAATTAAATTTCCTATTTTTTTATGGTTTTTTTACACAATGCTGCATAAGAATTTGAAAACCCAGCCAGAATTGAAGAATCTCTCTCACTGCATGAGCTCACTTCTTAGCAAAAACATGATTTAATATTTACAATGTTGATAGTGCGATTATTAAATAACAAAATCTATTTACTTCAGAATTTACTTTACTTGGTGCCAACAGCTGCTTTGTGTTATCAATGATGAAATCATATAGAATAGAAAAAGAGAGGCTTATTAGGCTCATCTCATGTGCCTGCTTCCTGTAAAGCTGAATAGGTCTTCACTACTTGGAATTTTCCAAATGACTCCTATGTTTGTTTATCAACCTGAATTTCTCATTTTGCAAGGCTATCTATACACTTTCCAGTAGCTTTTTATAACAAATACAGAGCTTGTACTTTGCAAAGCTATTAATACAATAATTAAAAACATTTCCCCTGTTTTCACTGTTTTCCCAATAGTTATAATCAGCAACACCATAAAGAGATAATTGCTGAGTGACAGTGGAATAAATTTAACTAAATAGCAGAATGCTAATGCTATGCAATATTACATGGTATGTGTATTTATTAGCATGAGAGACCATTCCTTATTTTCCTCAGGCCACGTTCATAAATTTCTTGGTGGATGCTGTCATTTCTTTAAGGAATTGTCTACTCAGATATTGCACGACTCTGTCTCTAAACATTGACCTCCCCCTGCCCCCCCTTTTTTTACCTATTATGCTTGTCACTGGAGTCTCTATCCTGAAATCAACATAAATGAGTGTGCCTGGCAATATGTGCATGCACAGTCACACAGCCTCATCTGTGAATCTGTAGCAATTAATTATATTTATAGTGAAATATCTGCAGAACATTTGCATGTATGAATTATGTATTGGGAGAAAAGCAGTACACTATACTTTTTGCATTTTTGTTCACATGAGAGTCCCTTTTTAACCATATTAGATGCTATAAAGTAAAATAGATTTTTATTAGTTTGTCTATCATCTTGATGATGAAACATCTTTTTAATTAAATACTTTTTTTTTAATGTTTCTCAAATACCAATTTATCCTGGTTTTACCCTTACATTTTCCAATAAATTCCCTTTTACAATTCAATATATTTTTTGTTTAGTATTAAGTTATTATAGCAAGCACCAAGAAAAAACCCACCAATATAATAAATGAATACAGGCCAGAGTTTAAGTCAGGTACACATGAAATAAGTGTGATACGATTATCCTTCATATTATGGTTATTACAATACATAATGATCAGTGTCAGTCTGTTATCTGGTTTTATTATTTTGTGGATTCACCCAAGAGTAAAATGTAAATGCAGTAGCTGAGAAGTAATGAGTCAATGGGCTGGGAAACATGATAAAGAAATAATAAGAAGGTAGTATGCTGCAAAGACTATTCTTAGCTAGACTAATTGTATGCTCTGAAATTAATTATCTGCTACAAATATGACAGGTGGCTAAGTTCGCTGTGAAAGAAAACAGAACAGAATAATCAGAAAACATTTTTTCTTTGCTAAACAAGTTTTGGTGACAATATTAAATTAAAATTTCATATTCTAGAATTCATCTGCTTGAAACTGCTGTTTAGAACTTATTCTTAGTTATTCATGTTATCCTAAGCAAGGATGCACCAAAATACAGCTTCAAATTTTTCATGAATTAGTGCCTGCATATGGAATTACTAACCTTCAGTTTCAGTGTATATCTATATTTTTCCAAAAAGCAATAAAAAAACCCCAAGAAATAAGAAGAAATTGGGTAATTTGTTTTTAAAAAGTGATAAAATAAACAATTATTTCACACACAAAAAAGTTAATAGAATTTATATTAAAAAAAAACCAAAAACCCAAAACCCAACAAACTTTAATGATCAAATCAGAATTTATTGCAGCTCTCTATGGCATGTAACTATTTCATATAACCCGTGTGCCTATTGCTTGTGTAGAGCTTTGCAACCTGGAGGAATATTCTGAAAAATAAAGCTGAAATGATATAAATTAAATATTGTAAGTATTGATAACTGTAAATGATAAGAATATTTAGTGATCAGAATTCTGACAGTTTAAAACAAACCATTAAAAAGTAATAATTATTACGTCACTTAAGAATTCCAATATGGTGGTGTTTTTTTCACAAAAGCATGGTAAGCATTAGCACACACTCCACTATTCCTTAATTTATTTTGCTGTAGGACAGTACTCAGCCTGGAATTATCTTAGAGAGAAGGAGGGGGTTATATTATTCTTCGAGGTTCTGTTGCAGGAAACATTAACATTCATTGACCTTGCTGTGGTAATTTGTACTGATGAGCATCATTATATGACGGGTATATTAAAGGAGCTTATTAGAGATAGGAAGCATCCTATGCTATTCAGAGACACTATTACCATTTAAGATGTGGCTGTCATGGAGTGTTCACATACAGGAGACATTTGGAACAGTGGAAAAATACCAGAATAAATTTGCTAAGTCGTCAGGCTACTGTAACTCACAGCTCAACCTTTTGTAATCACATCATATTAAAAATACTTTCCTGGCAAATAAATATCACATCTTTCCAGTTTTAACCACAGAACTACTTTCTTTTAGTGGATGAGTAAAAATTAAAGAGTATAGTGAATGAGAAATACACATTTGGCAGTACAGAGTCACTCCGACCATAGAGATGCTGGCTGAAAATAGAACTGTGATTGCAGTATTCTAAATTGAGAGTCACCCTGCAAGCTCTTCTTAGGAGGTGCAACACATCTCATTACCACATTTTGGAAGAAATATGTTGTTAACAGAGGATTTTCTTCTTGTATTGAGGCCATGAATATAATTATCACTTGATAATTTACAGCGTGCCAACTGTTTTATTGCATCTAGTAAGCAGTAAAGCACTATAGGGAACATGAAGTTTGTGGCACCTGCAACTCATTAATTGACACTATCAGAAACAAAACATTTAGTTATCATTTAGTGGGTGCTTGGCTATATGTGGGCAGCATTTAGGAATCATCTCGTGATGCTAGCAGAAAGGACCACTGGCATTGTAAGATGGTCAGAGTATCTGTTCGGAACACAGAATTCAGGAAGCCTTAACAATTTATGAAGGGAAATTAATTTCCTTCAGAAGTATAACACAGCTTCTTTTTGCTTACCATAGGAAGATATTTTTCATAATGGTCTTCTCTGAGTTCTCCCTTGCTTCTCATGTCCCATATAAACTCCTACTGGTGTTTACTATGTAACCACAACATGAGGGCATTAAAAATGTATCTTTTCACTAATTTAACAGTTACACAAAAGGAAATCTCAGCTTTTATTTCTTAACAAAATGAAAGTTTCCTTAAGGAAAAGAATTTACACAGCTACAACAGAGATTTCAGAAGCACTATGGCAACCTTTTTGTTGCTAGCTCCTTTCAGATCAGGGAGCTGCACAACAGTCACTCCCATACAAGCAACTGAGCATGTCTGACACTGTGGTGGACACTGCAGTCAGAGTACAAATACCAGCTTTATCACACACGCATTGTAAGCACATCCACCAAAGTTGAATCCCATGTGCTCCAGGATTGTATGCGAGAAGAGGTCACTAAAGAAATTTATGGATCCTGCTCCTGGCTGCCCTCTTCATTTTCAGTAACCCATGTGTATTCAGAGAATGGGTTAAGAATTGTATTAATTGCTCTGGGCACACAGCGACAGAGGGACCCTCTGAAAAGAAAGAAAAGTAATAGTGTAAGAGGAATGACCTTCTCCAAAACTATCCTGTTGACCCTCAGAATGTGCACAAGAAGGTGCAGGATTCAAATGCAGATAGACTACCAGGCAGTGTGTGGAGGTAAAGAGGGAAGACAAACTGGAGCAAGGAATCTGGTGATACTGAGATTGTGAACAAATGGAAATAGGAATGAATAAATAGGAAGATTGGTTGAGCTAGAGACAAGAAGTTGGTAAGAAGAAGAGGAGGTCTGGGAAACAGTTAACTGGTGGAGAAAGCCCTTAGGGTTGAACAAACCAAAAAAGGATTGCTTCAAAAGTAAACTGAAAATTGGAAGTAAAAAGAATAGGAAAGCAATAGAACAGCTCAGGCAGATTTAGTAGTTCTTTACTGAAGGAAGTGAAACAGACTGTCCAGGGAGGCGGTAGAGTCACCATCCCTTGAGGTGTTTAAAACCAGTAGACATAGCACTTGAGGCTATGGTCTAGTGGAGAGAATGATGTTAGGATGAAGGTTGGACATGATGATCCTAGAGTTCCTTTTCAACCATAATGATTCTATTATTTCTATGATAAAAGCCAAGAATATAGGCTACTCAGCCTATAAACAGCCAGAATATACAGCCTATTGAGATAAGACTGACTTGACAAGCAGACTGGGTGCTAGGCTAGTTGTCAGGTGAAGTTTCAGAATGAAATATGAAGAAGAGACATAGGGAGACAGAGTAAAAGATGTGAAGGAAGAGTCAGAATAACAAACCAGAAAACATATCTGAATGAAGAAACTGAAAGAGGAGGAGAGAGGTGGGGCAAAAGAGCCTGGAATGAGGCAGGTAGCACCAGAAGGGCTAGGGAACTATGTAACTAGTGCCAGAAAGCAATGTCAGGAAAAATAGGTCTGTCTGAACAAAAAAAGATGAAGGCTAGGATTGAAAAAAAAGTGGATTGCTTGGATATCAAAGTACATCATGCTGGGAAAAAGAGAGGTTGAAACAGCAGTAGCAATCAACTATATCTGGATGCTGTTCTGTTACCCATTACTAGATGCTCTGTGCTGGAGTCAGTACAAACCTGAAGGTTTTTAAATCTCACCAGTCCTCTCTATAAATCCTGCTGAGCTGCTCTCCCATTCTGTTGCTGCCTCTTTAGAGCACTCTGTTACCAACTACACCAGCTGAAGTAGCTGAACAGTTTAACCCTGTTGCCCAGGGATAAACGTTTACATTTTTTTTGGTAACATTTAAGACTTTCAAAGTTACATAGACAAGAATCTGAAAAGATTGTCTAAACCTCCGTGCAATGGAAACTGATAGAAAATCAGTCTCACAAATATTTCTGTGCAACTTTTAAATCAGTAATTTTTCAATACTGTACTGTGAGCCTTTCTGCTTTTAAGAAAGCAGCACTAATGCTAAACATTAGAAGCATCTAATAACACAGAATACATTGTCTTATGTGTGCTGCCTGTAGATAGTTTGTTCATGATTCACAGTTACTCATATTAAATGAGTCATTCTAAAGCAGATAATCAGCAATCTTCCAGCTATTTCCCTTCCCACTACCAAGGACTTTGTAAGCTTGAATTATCAGGAGATTTTAAAAAGTAGCTGGGAAATAGAGGAGACTTCTGTTTTATGAGAATCAATCTAAGTAGAAATTAATCTTTCTATGGACTAAGTAACTCACTGTTCAATGCTTTTCTGTGCTTTCTACTGAAAAACCAGCGTAGGCTTCCCTTTTCAGAATGAGGTGCTCAGTTTACAGCAACATCTTTGTACTCCAGCATTGAAGTTGATGCAGGCATGTAGTGTACAGCAAGTAGCAATTAGAGTTAAGTGAAAAAAGAAGACACCCATATTTGTAACTCTTGTTTGAAAACTGATCCAATTGAAGTCTGTTAAATTGACCCATTTTACACTACACTAACCATGAATAGGGCTCTAGATGGAGTTTTTGGGAGTGTGCCAGTGAAGGGACCACTGAATACACACTTTTACATTTGAAGTGGCAAATATCCCATAATGGGACTGAAGAAAAGCGTTTGAAGCCTAGCCCTGTACCTTTATTTTAGCCAGAGAATACACTTTTTTAATCCTTACACTTTTGCTACACAGTGCCCAGTAATTTTGGGCTTAAGAAAACACATGCAAATTCTTACCTGAAACTATTTTCTACTAATAAATTTTTTGTTTCTGGTTCTGCTTCTTTTCTTCTTTTGTCCTTCTTATCATGAGGCAATTGTAAGAAAACAGAAAAAAAAAAAATTGTTAATTATAACAGGCTGATTACTATGGAGATGTGTTAACACCAACATGAATCTGATCCAGATCAGAAAGTCTTTCCTGTGGATGTTTTCTAGTTTGTTTGGCGCTTTTTTTTAATTATTATTTTAATAACATCAAAATCAAAATTAAGAGTACAATTAATTTTGTTAAATTACCCTCAATATACCGGATAAAGAATGTACATCCTAGACCAATAACCTGTGAAAGCTGCCTTAAAAGAAAACTGCTGTTTCACACTATTCCCCCCAACCCCCGCAATGGAAAAAAGACAACCATATAAAAATAAGCTTTTTTTCCCACTCCTATATGCAGTCCTGTCTCAATCCTTTTTAACTGTTGAAAGAAAAGTCGTTATTCCAGTTAAGATGAGGCATCTTGTGAGTTCTTTAATTGCACCTGGCGCAATAGGTACAGTGCTGTCTCCCATAGTAGTGATGCAGCATTTATCTTAGTGAGCCAAATTTATTCTGTGTGACTCATGTGTCTTCAGCAGAGTTATAATGGGAATTATCTTGTTCCAATAGACTTAGCTGTTTCACAGGAATGCCACATACTTTTATAATTTTAATTGATATTCTAAGACTAAACTCCAACTCTCAACCCTCAAGCACTTTTTACTTAATTCATCATTTATTGCTGTTACAGTATCTTTTGATGCAGTCCATCATTCAAATTACTGCACTCAACAATGTTTTATAAATTTCCCAATTTCCTAAATAACAATGATCATTTTTCTTAGTTACACCTTAGAGGAGAAGCCATCATATAGAAGCATTTTCCACCTTTTTCTTAGCACAAAGATATGAGAACTTCTTTCTTTTCTGGACTTAAAGCAGCTTTGAGATATCTTTGTAACACTGCTTCAGAAGTTGCACTGCAGCAGTGTAAGCAGGAATAGGATTTTTCTGTTAATCACAACAGTGAATCAGGACTGCTTGCAGTATTTGCTTCATAGTAGTAAAGAACTCTTGGCTTGAATTATATGAAAGTTATCACTGAAGAAAGCAAAGCAGCAACAAAGCTCAGAGCACTAGGAGATTATTCTTTCGGTAACAGCATTTTGAATAATTATTTTCTCATTTCTCTAACTTTACCATTGTGGGACAAAAGAATCAGTTTTCACTTCCTGAGTTGGAATGTCAAGCCAATAGCTGAGCTTTACAGTGTTTTAAAAAAGAGAAGACTCAGCTTTTTTGAGATCCATGCAAAAATACCCCCAACTGATGGGTATATACATGAATATATATACATGTCACAAACTGGCTTTGCCAGTTTCAGGGTACAGCCATAGCAAAGGTGCCATAGAAGTGGGAAAGCCTTTGCTAGTATTTAGACACAAGAGTATTGTAAGACAAAACAGAATATCAGTATCTACAAGGCCCAGTCTATTAAAGTTCTTGTGTGTTTCCTTATTATAATAAATGTCTCCTTCAGTTATTTAGCAGTAAGATAGCAACACCTTTTTCTATCCCTCCCCTCCTCAGCCTCCAGAAGAGACAATTGCGATAGATCTATCCATTTTCTTTCTTATGTGTAGGAGTGTTTAGACCCTTAGGTTAACCAAGATCAAAAATTCAGGACATCATTAACATAGAAGAGTAGTTAAAAGGAGCTATAAAGAACAAGATTTAGTCTCCCCCCTTTCAGGTATATTGAAACACAAAATCTCAGAACATTCCAACAGGAAGAGAAAGCATCAGCTAAGCTAATGCTCTGCAGCACATCTTGTGTTGGTTGCATACACAGCATACCCCAGGCTGCAATCTGGGTGGGCTTATACTCAGGAGCACAGATTGCAGAGCACTGCAAAGGCTTTTCTGTCTGCTTATTCTCATTGTACTTTATCCACTAATGTAAATCTTTCAAAACAGTATCTGATTTGTGCAGTCATAAATGCATAGGCTGGCAAATCTTCTCAGCTGCATTAATCACTTCAATTGCATGTCTGAAAATTGTGTTTGGATGAAAACATTTACATGTCTAGGTCTTAAACTGTGTGCCTTAAGGCAGCAGTTGAAAATAGCAGTCCCAAATATTCTCGTTGGATACACCCTACTTCATACTTTATTCCAACTGCATATCAATAAAATCCTCGGAAGGAAAACTGCGAGAATGAGAAGAACCAACTATGTTTTCAAACCCAGAAGATTTAGAGATAACCATTACTTCATCAGTCTCAGGTTGTAAAGGTACATCCCATCACTGACTGTGCTAATAGCTATTAGGATGGGTTATTGTTCCAGCTGCTAATTGGCAGCTGGGTTTGAACACTCAAATAGCTTTGTGATGGGCTGCCATCTAGTTATTACACAAATGGAGAAAATACACCCATACAGTAAAGCTGTAGTAATAGGAAACTCATTTTTTATCAATATAGCAGTCTCCCTCCCACATTTATCTTGCTGCTTTGCAGTTTTGAAGGAGCAAAACAGGACACAGAACAGGAGGGAAATGCCTGGAGTGTCTGGAAAGCCTCTCATTTAAATCTTTGCATGTACCCAAGAGGTGAACATTAACGAGGGTTAGGGAATGTGTTCTCCTTGGACTGAATGCTAATTTAATCTTTCGCTGTGATCTGATATGCTTTAAAATGCAGTAAATCCCTTATTTATGAGTATAAAGGCCATGAAAGGGCTTTGGTATCTAACCCTAGGGGGCTCTTCAAGTGCATGAACCTAGCAATTTTTAACACTTATTCTTGAACAGTTGCTTGAAAAGGATAGAGAAAAATACCTCGTAGACACCCTCTTTTCTGAACAGTTGAGAAAGCATGAAATGAACAAAACATTTTTAAGAAAATGCTTTCTGCCACTGTAGCTATTGCACTTTGCTATTTAGAATTCGCATTTCTAGAACAGAGCTATTGCATACATTTTTTATGACATAATCTCTCATAGAAATGCAGGTTTTGGAATGCTGACAGGCTAATAAAGAAACCTCTTTGTATTTGGGGTATAAATAACATTTCTCATCAGGTCTCATATCAAAAAAGTTATTAAATGTCTCCTTTAATTTTTGTGATGTGTTTTTTCCCAAGGAAGTCCATAACACTGGCAATGAGACATTATATAAATGCAAAAAGAAGATGAATTCTAAAAGCTACAAGAAATTAAAATACGGTGTCTTCTACAAATGAGATTTGAAATATGATCCATGAAAAACAAGCATAATAAATTAATTCTGTTCAGCTCATGCAAAGTCAGATAAGGTACCCTGGGATCAATAGTTATACTTGTGTAAATCTTGATTAGAAGTTGCTTCATTGATTTGTATCTTGCTCCAGAAAGTGGTTGTGTTGCTGCTAAAAAGACTACAAAAGAGTCCTTTCATAAAACTCTGGCAAGCCTTTGGGATGATATAAGACACAGGTATGGGGTGTTCCCAACAGTCTGCCTTCCTTCCTCCCTCCCCTCCTCCACTAGCCAAGGTTAGCATCCAGACTAGCCTCAGTAAAAAATAGATGCTGAATTTTCACACCCGAGGCTCACAGCCAGAAATACTAGCATCAGCAGCCATTGGTCTTGGGTAAAAATAATATGCCAAATAGCAAACACAGAGAAGACTTGCAGGTTGACGTGCAACAGGTTTTACCTTCTTTGTTCCAATGGACAGCATCCCCTCCAGCATTGGAACAGACTGGGAAACACTGAAAACATCTTCCCTGCAGGAAACCCCTGCAAGGGCTTGTGTGCAGGCATCACAAGATTTGTGCTTCTTGACAAACTTCAGTATTCGTTAGTGCAGCACTGCTCTGACTCTTCCTGAAACTAAGAAGTGTAGAACTGCTAGCATGGCTGCTTATCTTCATTAGTGCTTCCTTTCTAAAAAATAAAATAAAGCATCCTAAGAGCACACAACTATGCAGCACGTTCAGACACATCTAATTAGAAGCTGCATCACACTTATTTCTAAAACACTTTGATAAAAAATAAACTTAGTATCTGATTTAAGCCGAGACTACATGTTTCAGGCTGTTTGAAAGGGGAATACCTCCCCTCTTTATGAAAGCTGTCTAGCTGCTATTTCCACCTGAAAGCCTTAGTAAAGCTAGGATCTACTGATACCTATTCTTCAGCTTTTTCAACATCTCCAGTAAAATAAATATCCAGTCCTATTTAAGCCCACTCTTTTTTGTGGGCCCAGTCCTTCCTGAGCAGATGTACCAAACCAGCAAGATATACCTTTCTCAGACAGAGTGCTATCACGTTGTTGTCTTTTTCTTTTTCCCCTGACAGTCTACAAGTGAGGTTACTGCTAAGTTACTGAGGACAGCAAGTAATTCCAAGTCTGTTTAGGAGCTTGATAACTCTGTCCTAGTCCATGAAAATAGATATATAGGCTTCACCCCAATCCAAGAACTGGAGCTAATATCCAAAATGTGATAAGGTTGTTTCATAATTAATTAGCAAAAAAAATATTTTGCATCATACCTACTAATTCCTGGAAAGCAGCTTTTTACCCAATAAGTATATGAATAATTATACAAAAGGAATAAAATAATTACTTTCTATGTTGAAAAATATACAGATGTGGAAGATGAATATTGCCACATCATATAAGATTGGTGGTCCAGTGCTTCAGCTATCCCATCTTAGATAGTGCTTAGTACTTCATCATCTTAAGTAATGATAAAGAAGACGTGAAATGAAAAAAGTGCACTTGAATATGAGAAAAGAACATAATGATAACTCTTCCTTAGTAAGATGGTTTTGTTTAAGGGACCAGGAGAAAGTGAAAAAGTTCAGGGCTTAAAATATTTCATAAATTTGTATAGAGACTGAAGATGAAAAGGATGACAAAATTAAAAAAATAATCTTGTTTATGATGTTTATGCTGCCTGGAAAGACAAGGATTCATCCTTCCATGCAGTGAAGTGGCAAGCAAAGAGACTAGTGCTCATTCTGAATATAAGCTGGTTTATCTTCATGGTACAGTAAAGTAACCATGAAGTGCTATCAACTAGGATCCTACAGTTGGTACAATTCTAAAGGAGGAGAGCTAGACAGCAGGAGCACAACACCAGCTGCCATCCAGCTTCCTGGAGCTGAGCTGGCTTGGTTATCTTGTGTCATAAAGAAGAAATACACAACAAAAGTGTAAATCCATCCAATTCACTTGGAGGCACAGAATTTCCAAATTAAGGCTAAAATTCAAGACCTGGATGAGCTATAAATCCTGAGGGAACTCGAAACTTGTTTAAGAGAATGTGAATAACTAGCTTTACAATTACTAATAGTAGAAACTAAAGTAATATTACACTTGCAGTGCACTATACTGGCAATTGCCAGGGCATTTTTTTTTTCTTCTTGTAATATCCTCTTTTGAAATCTCCTTACAAATCAACATAAAAGTTATATTAAATTATCCCATTGTAAATGGTTACAGCTTCTCTAAGAGTTACAAGGACTTTTACCATGCTAAAGTTTGGCCAAGGACTTAAGTCTTGAGATGGTCTTCTCACTAAGAGAACCAGGTATGTGGGGAAATAAGATAGTTAAGGGAAAGGACAGAGAGAGAAGGAGTGAACAGTCTCATAAATAGTCTTCATAGTAGAAGACTATTTTCAGCCTTCAGTAGAGTAACATTCTGGAGCAGCACTCCACTAAGAGTTAGTACTCTAACATTCTGCAGATAAAAGTAGATTTGTTTCTGAAGGGCAGTATATGATGTTACTGAGGGCAGCACGAGATTGGATTCAATATCTTTAAGAATCTCTTTTCCATATCATGTTCCTACATTTCCTCCTCTCATATTGAAGAGGAACATTGCATTTACCTGCCTCTTGAGGTGAAAGCATAGTTAGAATCAGTTTCTTTAGTTCTTTGATATCTTGCAGTTTTTAGGGAGAGAGAGTAGGTAGTCCCCATCAAAAATCACACAGTACCCACAGTTTATCCTGTCTATGACTTCTGAGAAGTTTCCCAAGGGAATTCAGACTTATAAAAACTGGGAAGTCTTCTTGGAGATGCTTGAGCTGAAGGGAAGATTTCATAACAGCTGTGAGTTCTTCCCTGAAATTTCACCCTACATGAGGAAAGTTTCCCAAAGGTAGGAAGAAATTGAGCCTGACATTCTCATAACTAGTTCTGTACTAGAGACAGCTTATGGAGCTTTGCTTTCTTCCTCCTATTTTAATACAGACTGGGAATCTCAGGGCAGGACAGACCCCCTGCTGCACCTAACACAGCTGAGACACACAGGAGTTGTATATACTTAGCAATAGTAAGAATTCTGGACCTATGTTCAAACTTAATTTTTGACTGAGTAGCATCAAAGTCAGAAACTGAAAAGGTTTTCCAGAGATATCCAAATGGTAAATGCATCTCACCACAGATGATGAAAAAGTGTCCATGCCATGGGATTTGTCCACGTATGCAGTAACAAGCAGAGCATTATCACAATGAAAATGTCATTTTCTATCTTGAGACAATCACTGGCCTTGTAAAAATGTTGGAGTACTCTCACACATAGGTATGTAAGACTACTTCATACATACAAAATTACCTCATTTCTTCTGTAAAGTCAGAAACAATTTAAATTGCGTTGATCAAAGTTCTGACATGCCAGCATTTATCTCTGTGCCAGATTTGTTTATTAGTTTTGAATGGCATTTTTTTTCTTTTTTTTTTCCAAAGTGTTATAATGTTCAGTTAATTCATATTTGTATAATTTCCTGGAAACAAAGTATACTATGCATAAATGAGAAATTACATTCTGCTGAAATGCCTTTTTTTTTTTTAAATTCAGCAGCTTGTTACTTCACTGAGTATAAGGCTGAATTAATAACTTAGGAAACTCATCACGACACTCTTTGATAATTTATGAAAGACTAACTATGATAGGCCAACTACATCAGAGAAAAACAGCTTCCTAGTTCTGCAAGGGTAGACCAGGCTTTGCTCAGTATTTTCCATGTACACCCCATCTCTGTTCTCAAGGGCTAAAATGAAAACACTTTGTTCTCTCACAAGTTCATTTCACTGATTTTTCTTTTCCAATAATATATTTCTTCCCTCTTTTTCAAAATTACCAGATTATAACATGACAGAATAAAAGGGATAAATTAATACTCTGTCCTGATTTTCACTGGAACCCTTCACTTAATACTTCAGACCTAATTATGCAGGCAACAGGCTAAATCCAGGCTAGGTTTAAAAGCCGATGCAATTTATCAGTAGTTTATCCCGAGTGGAAATTAAAAACCCTATACTTTATACTGGCTCCCTATTCAAGTGCCAGTTGATATCTAGTCTTGCATTACATTCCATACTACAAAGACAAAAAATTAACTCACACTGAACGAAAAAAGAGATGCAGATTACTCATTACCATTTGGCCAAACAGCAGATTTTCTCAGGAAACAGAAGTATTACATATGCCAACTACACAGCTGTAGACACTAAATTCTTAAGATAGCATAGAAAGGAGACCCTTATTAATTTAACATATCCTTGATTTCCTTCAATCTCATAAAAGACTAATCATCATAAAAACACTCTGCAAACAGGTACCAGTCTGCAAGATGATTTAGAGTAATCACTTAACTCTATGCAAAAGTGACATGGGGATATACAGGAAATATTCATATTTTTTTCACAAAGGCCTGATCACTTGGAACACATTACAGTTCTTCATAGAATTTTTTGACAACTTTAGTCCAGGCTCCTTCTGGAATTTGCATTTACCTATTTTTACATCCGTCCTAGGGAAAAAAGCAACAACAACAAAAACCAACCCAAAAACAAAAACAAAAAAACCAACAACAAACCACAGTTGGAAACTAGAAAACACTTTCATGCTCTGAAAAAGTGAAACTCTCTAAAGGGGCTTTTTGATTTTTCTAAAAATTATTTTATCTAAGGTTGCAGACTGCTAGTTCAGGCAATTCAAACAATAATTTGTACTTGGAAAGCTAATTCAGGTAAGGGTAAGATGTGGAGGACATTGTCTGATGGAGCTGTGCTACTAAGTGGAATAAAGGTATAGGCCATGCATAAGCTATTCTACAGTTTAAGCTCAAGTTTCCCATAGGGATAGAAGAAACTGGCAACATTTGGCAAGGTTTTTTCCACTTTCTTTTGCAGGGCTACTTAGAATGTCACTCGATAGAATGTTTCAAGGCTGGCAATGTTTTTCAGGGACCATGTTGCAAAAATCAAGTTTAAGTTTTAAGTGTTATAGGCTGATACTAGGAAAACTGTAACATTTTTGAAGAAACAGTATTCTGTGGCTGAAAGCATCTGGGAAAGAACCTAAGAGCAACCTGGTTGTATTCCCCAACACTAGAGCTGCTGAATCTTAATATTCCAAATATTAGTAGCATATCAATAGCATGCTCTGGGTCTGCTTGCTCGAAGTCCAATCCTGAACAGTCAGAAACATCTACAGTGACATGCTGGAGCCTCTCTCATCTTGGTCACAGAATCACAGAATCTCAGGGGTTGGAAGGGACCTAGGAGATCATCTAGTCCACC